>BGZK01001407.1:0-157943 GCA_005406025.1 Eumeta japonica
TCGTATGAAAGCAGCAATAACTGATCCGAATTGAAAACGGTTTTCACAGTGTTCAGTGTTGATGATTTTGATTGAGTTTTCAACGTTTTGGTATGATACTAATTAATATTTAAGTTTATATCAACTAATTGATTTTCGGATTTTTTTTAACACCATTATCAAAATTATGTATGCAAAGGTTTCTTAGTTACATTAATACTATTATTAGATTTTTCTAAAATAAATCAGTCCAGTATCCCGTATCACCATTTGTTCATGCATTATAACTGAAAACACTCAAATCTAAGGGCTTAGTAAGATAAAAAAACAAATAAAACATTACCGGATAACTTTAAAAGTAACGTCAAACTGCGCAGTTGAAATTATATTTAAATGAAAGCTTCTAAAAACAAGATTTTTTTAAAATCATCCACCCTTTAGATGCCAATAATTCTATTTTCGAGTGAGTTTGGCATTTATTTAGTCTTCTATAAAAATGCTTCATATAGAGTTATTTTATTTAGAGTCTTATGTTCACTTCGATATTTTTTATGAAAGCATAAATATCAGCACATGAATTTATCCTTAGAGTCGTATGTTGGTATAAAAATGTTTTTCTGGGTTAGAACATTTCATACCAACGAATTAAATTATTAAGAAACAGATTTTAATACATCTACGATTTTTTCACTGTCTATAATATTTGGATTCAAGAAAAATTAAAATTGGACGTTTGACGATATAATATTATCTATACATATGATAAAACAGAAAGGGTCTTTGTCTCTCTGTCCGTTTATGCTCTATTCACCCAATAACGATTTAACTAACTTAAACTTTTTTTGATTCATGACTATGTTATCTGGCTAGGTAATAGGATCTATTTTGTTACATGAAGTAACGTTCGAAATAAGCAGTGATGATAATAATGAATGAAAACCTAACCAATAACTCTGTAATCTGGGTGAAACCATAAAATGCATTAGAATCCTTCGCTTGCATGCGTCTAAACAACTTGGATTCTAATTCTATAGGCTTAACCTGCGCGAATTTCGCACATACTTTTGACAAGCCACGCCGTGACTTGCATTTTCGCGAAACGCATTTCCGTTAACAACTAAGGATTCTCCTGGTGACTTATTACATTTTTTTAAAGTAATTATTTTCACATATCACACGTTCATTAAATTATATATTTTCAACTTTAGTCTCCTATTCCTCGCGGATAACGTCATGAGATATAGTTCATTTGAGAATGAAAAATGAATGGCAATTTTTCACGTCTCCAACGAACTTTCCGAGATATTTCCATAAAAATAAAGTAACTTAGTCTCTTTATTCGCAGAACTAAATGAAAAAGGGCAAATTAAAATATCGTTCCGTCAAAACTACTTAATAAAACGGAGGTCCAAGACTGATGGCCTTGAAATCTGGCAGGGAGTTTGAATATTCAATAATTTTACGCCATCTGCTAAACTGAATTTTTTTTTCCTCAGTACTTTATTCAGTGATTTTTAATGACTATTTTTTTTAATACGTCCAGTAAAGTTCTGCGAATTGATTATACAGAATTAACAATGATAAGTGAACTGAATAGAATCGTAATTTTATACGTTTGAGTGATCGAGATCCTAAGAAAGATGTGACCGATAAATAGAATGAAAGCTTTCAAAGGTCGGACTCAAAATGCGTGTGGAAGGTTTCGTGTAGATTAAAGAATGTTTATAATGTGGTAACGTATAATTTACTAATTACAATATTAGAGACCGAATAAACAATTCTTTAATTTGTTTATATTTCTTAGAAGCTATTATATATATATATATATATATTTGGATTTTCTTTCTATATCTTTCGCAATTCGTATCTTTTTCCGTTATAATATCAGGCTATTAGCATGATCTATTATAGATTTTATTTCGTTAACTTCGGAAATAAGGATCGAGTGTTATTTTCAACGCATGTCTTTGAATGTAGGTTAAAAATTAATTTAAAATCTAGCTCACATCGTGTGTAAAACAAAAAAATTCACGGGATATAGATGCGATCAAACAGCTACTACAATTGTGTGATTATGCTGAATTTTAACTAGATAGCAGTACTAGCTATTGAAAAAAATCAATCGCGATATGTGCATAGACAAACACAGAATTTTTAGTACTTTTTTGCGTTTCAAGGTCCGGAACCCTAATTAATAAGGGATTGGAAATGACTAAGATCCATACGAAAAACTCACTGTGTTCCACACGATTTCGCCAAATACTGCGTAATGAAATGTCAACTAACGTAATACGGAAATCATGAGGCTTATATTTTGTCTTATTTTTTCTTTTAAGAATAATATAATAAGTGGGTTCATTAGTTGTTGAACACACTCTGTCATTATATAAAATGATAAATTTACATAATATATTAAATTAACACATGCATATTTGTAGAACACAATGTATTGTAATTCAGCAATATATAAAAAATATATGTTTTCAAACATTATAGTACAATTTTGTTTTTTTATAGCATTTGTAAATGATAAACAAATATGGGAGTCAACACACGTTGGTCCTTTATTACGAGATAAATGATCATGCGAGAAAGAACACAGAATCAGCACAGTCACAGAGTAGGTGATCACCGCCGCCCATGGGCACCCGCAATACCAGAGAAGTTGCCTCCTTGCCTGGCTTTTAAGAATGAATAAGCTGTTAATAAGCTCCCTTGCAAAAGTGGATAGCGAATATCGCTGATTGTAAATAGAGTGGCGATAACTTAAATGAGAATCATAGTCCCTCTTTGCAGTAATGTACTAAGTTGCTCGAACAATTATCCATGAAATTAAAAATTATTGATGATTTCAGCGAAAAAAATAGTGTCAAGTCACAAAGAGTGCCAAGTTCTGTATTAATGCTTTGCAATTAAACCTAAAGGAATGGTTGCAAACCATTACAGGTTCAGTGCGAACCACCATATTTGGTGTGATTGCGCCTGAAAAAGTAGTGAAAATCCATTTGGAGGACTGAGAAATTCGACAGGAGTTTGATCAGTTCCAAGTACTGAACGGCGCATGTTGAAAACCGAAAATGACACGATTTGGAAATCTCTGGTGTGTTTTCTGCTCTGTGATTTTAAATGTTTCATTTATTATATATATACATACATATATACGTACATATCTTCACGTAATGAAATATTACATAGTCGACCAATCGCAGTCAAATACATAGCCACGGTACTGGTATGCTATGATTGGTCTCGCGATATTTGTGGCTACCGTATAAACTAAGTTATGGCTGTAAGAACGGCGTAAGCGTGTAGAGAATATTTAGCGATTCGATTTCGAGATGGACGCTTCAAGGTTCATATCAATTCATTCAGGTTCAATGTTTAAGAAAGTCTAAGATGAGTGGACCTCTTTCGAATGTTGCAGACTATGTTTCGATGGTTACTCCGTTCAAAGTTATGAGAGAATTATACACACCCCACCCGTGTGTGTGTGTGTGTGTGCGTGTGCGTGTGTGTGTGCGCGTTGAAAAGTTAAATAGAATTTTTCAGTATATTTCTTAAATTACTCTACCGATAAATTACAAATTATTTTGCTCAGCAAGCAACGTCGATCTCGCAAACTGTATCAAATCGAGATATCGATTAATCGAGGTATCGAGAAATATCGTTAACGAAAAATTTGGAAGAAAGTATTTTTAGAAATAACTTTAATTTCATGTATAATTAATACCAGATTACGATATGCTTAGGTTTGAAATGTTTCAATTGTGGAATTTTGAAATTTAATTGTAAGTTAATATACTGTGGTCCGTTTCGAGAAGCAATTCTTAATAAAATGAAAAAAAAATTCTTATTTTACCTCAAACATAATCAAATCTTTTCATACTAGTAATGAAAATAACAATAGGAAATATTTCATAATCAATTTCAATTTTGGTCCTTTTTAACTACCAATAATTAAACAGATTGAGAAAAAAAAATAATTTTAGAAAATAGGTTTGGTAGCAAAGGTTTAATAAATAATACTTACTTGTAAAGAAATATTAATAAACAAATATGTCTGTGCAGTTTGCTTCAAATTTAATTCACTTATCGAATAGATTTATAGTTATTTCTTACTTTAGATGGACTATCATAGCATGTACTGCATGTTCACGCATTTTGGACATTCTATTTTAGTCGACTGCAGGAAAACAAAAATGAAGCAAAATAAAAATAATGTATGTAAATATGTTTCATCTGATTCCATAGCACCTAAATTCTCCATTTGTTTCGTTTTGAAATCGTTTGCCCAAATATTATAAGTATATATATTTGAATAGACGAAGCGTTTCTTATCTTTGTCTTATATATATATATATATATATAAGATATATACGTTTATATATACATACATATATTCTTTACTTGTATCGCGTATTACGTTGCTCGAGTTTGATATTTCCTAACATATTAGCTGAAAATTTTTTTTTAACCTTAGGTGGAGCGTTTTTGAGTAAACAAAGTGTTTGTTATCTTTTTCGTGAGAGTTCCACGTGTCATTGTGTGACGTCATATTAAATAAAAGCGCCTAATGTCATTTGTGTAATACTCTAAGGGACAAAAAAGCGCAGGTGTGTCGTCAAATTTTAGGATCGAATGAAAGCTTTTAGAATCCAAACCAAATTAATCTGCAAGCTAACAATCATAGCAAAAAATCCGAATATACATATATTCTTTACTTGTATATTGAAATATAGGAAAACGTTAAAATACACTCCACTTTTACGTGATGCCCAATAAAATGACTTCTAAAATTTTTTCGATCATGTATTTTATTAAAATGTAAAACGTAGTATTTAAACTACAAAATAAGTGCTCGACTTTGATATTTCCTAACATATTAGTTGAAAAAATTTTTTAAACCTTAGGTGGGGCGTTTTGTAACGCTGTGTTGGTGATACGCCTCACGTCTATTACAAAATACCCACTGTAATTGTAACAAACATAGAACGAATTTGAACAAATAAACTCAAGCTTTTATGTAACAAAAAGTTAACAATTAGGTTTAGAAATTATGTTGAGACTAGATTCTTAATCACCATAGTCATTTTATGGTGGTATCTTTACATTGCAGAATATTTATTTTATTTCTTTGTCTTTTTGAACATATTGACAGCTTCTTGTTTAGCTTTTCCACCACAAAGATTGCAAAGAGGATTGTAGATGGTACAAAATTGCTGGATACATCATGACGAACATTTTATCCAATCCTCTTTAGGGTCGTGCAATAATAATTTTCTGTACATTCAGTGCACTTCTTGATCAAGAATCTTCGTTCAAAGAGCTGATACAATTTTGTTCAACATTATTGCTTTCTTATGACGAAGAGAACAGACACTTTCTTTTTGAATTTTTCTTTTACTTTCCTTTGTTTCTCTTTTTCAAATTTATTTGGTGTTTTACGTTGCATTTATTACCTTTCTTACTCTTTTCTGTCGCTTTTCTCTTTTTGTTATGGTCTACAGCGTCAGAACTACAATAGCTTTGTTTTTCTTCAGCGGGGGATGTATAGTATACAGATTATATTATAATATGCCGCATTGGTGATGGCGCGCATTATACATAATGAAAGGGCGTTTTGTAAATTTACGATTACGAACGCTCCAGTCGTGTCATGGACGCCATAGAAGGTTATTCACTGCAATCAGCACGTCAAAATAGGTATCTTAAATGTAAACGCGTAGTTGGTAAAATCTGCATGAAAAAATCACCATCTAATGTGGGCAGATGACATTTTATGGTACTCATTGCAAATTATTCCGAAGTACTTTACAAAGATTTTGATGTTTTATCTAAATAAATAGAAATTACGACACATAACTGTTAGCCTTGTTGACAAGCGATTGACGAGACGCCGTGCGTGTCGCTACTTGTTTGGTATCTGTATTTGCCTGCGTGTTGGCGCAGTGGGGCGTATTGTAGCGTTTTACCCTACATATCATTATTCTGTGACACATAAAAATATGCATGTCTCTACAAGTATATAAGGTTATAAAAAAGTGTAAAATGAAAACAAACTAAACTGAAACTCAACTATGAAGGAAAGAACAACTGATAAGTATAAAATAAGGTAGGTGTTTCGTAATGAAAGCCCATACTGAATAATACCTATAAATAAGAGTCTTCCGCCTCGCAAATCAACATCACCTATGCATTGGTTACTGGATTTTCATGAATTATGAAAATTAAGTAACCGACATTCTCAACAAAACATTCTGCTTTTTATACACTCATCAATCGTTTACTTTACCATCGTAGTCGAGTTTTAGTTTTTTAAACTGTACTTTTTCAAATATATCAAGTAATATTTATAGAAAAAAGCTAAAAGCTTTAACAAAGAGTGAAATGTTTGTCTATTAATATACAAAAATTATAATCATTGGATATTAGTGATAGTTGCAATTTATCAATAATATTTTTTTTTTATAAAACATTGGCTAGTAGTTACTAATTCAGAATTGTAAATCATCAAAACTGATGTGCAGTCTGCTGCAGAATAGTAGGGGCTTCTTAAGGTAATTTTTTGAGTAGAAGAAGCTTGAGATAACTAGGTTTGTCTTATTTACCCCCAGAGAGGAGGTGGTCATCGCTACTCTTTGGTACGAATGGAATATCTAATTAGGGGGGGGGGGAGGGGAATTGATGGAATAGGAAGACGGCCACCGGAATTCTCATTCATTGGACGAAACGAAACAGCGGAAACTACTACTTCACATCTGTATTCTATGACTTGCTATCCCATCAGTCAAGCCGACTCATTTTCGTGCCGAAGCCAAGTTGGCCACAGAATGGCTTTACCGATCAAAAATATAAAAGAGTGTGCTTCTTATGACTATGAAATGAAATGATGAAGAATCGAAGTATTTTTAGGAACTCCTCTATTTGAGTTTCTACCTACTTTAACAGCGAGACAGGTACAAGTCTAGGATATACATTTATATGTAATTATCGCAAAAGAAATAATATAAGTTATGCACACGTAAGCCGGTTTCACGGGAATTGGAACGATTTCTGTGGTCATTTCTATCGAACTATTTTTCAACTAGATCGAAACAGACTCGTTAGGTGTTAGGACTAACCGAAGAAGGGAAATATTTAGGAACTATAATAAATACGCCGGTCATTGCCAGTACATAAACATAGCTTAAGAACCGTTGGAGATGTTGCCACTTATAAAAGAAAGTAAATAAGAAAGGAAAGCATTGTGTGGCAGGTAAAGAAAGGTCCTTCTCTTAATTCCTAGCTTTGATAAACTCCTATCCGAAGGACGCGAACTCGGGTCCTCTAGATCTCGTTCCGTTGTGCGTGCTTTTATCTAGCGAAGTTTGTTCAGCTTTCGAGCACTACAAGTTAAGTGTTTGAAATTAGTTAATCATCTTATTGTATACTGAATTTATCTGTCATTATAAGAGTCCATATTTTAGCACATGCAAACAGATTTGAATTTATTTACGCGTATGAGTTGTCATTTGCTATGTACTATAGAAATTTCAATGTTCATGTTATCAATTTCGTTTACAGTCGTATTTGCTAAGTCACTGGGTTGTCTTCATACATCTTAGAACTTATTATATACCACTCACTGTACGTCACTTTCATACCGCAACACTTGAACAATATCGGTCAACCTTGATGGACATAAAATCGTCCGCTACTATAAATTAAATATGTACGCATATAAATATTCCGAGTCGCTGGTGAAGATCTAGAAGAAGTTGATGCGCTGTCCTGCGCCGCGGTCTGGGGGTAAGTGCAATTTTATTCCTCGGGACCATCTTCTACATTGTGCTGCAGGATAGTTCCGAATTATCTAACATTAATTCTGTGTTGAATTCACTGGTGTACTTGGTTGCATATACAGTGCACTTAATGTATACGCATAAAGAGGGACTGGTGTATACCTTGATTTCCTCATGCGCTCTCTGGCCCTGTGCGAGACTAAAATATTTACCACTGCATAGTACAATAATAAAATCGGGAAATATAAAAATCGCTCATTAGTAATCAGTTTAATACGGTCCTTATTTGGAATTTCTGTCAGTTTATGCATTTTTGGAACAGAAGTTCCTTACGGCGGAGCTTGGAGGAGATAGGGATTTTGCTGCGCGACCAGTCTGAAAAAAATGTGATAGTAAAACCGTAAGAAAAAGTCCGTGAAATAAAACCGTTAAATGAGACGTGCGCAGGCGCGACAGTCGTATACAGCAAGTAGTGTATTATAACTTTCTCTTTCTCCCTCTTTCTTTTCGCCCTCTCATCCCTTCTCTCTCTATTACCACTCCACCCCGCCAATGCATAGTATATACTCATGAATTCATGGACAAGCACGTGGCTAATATTCACATTATAGATACATTTTACTCATGAGTAGGCACGTTTATTTTCATATAATTTCAAATCGTCAAAACAATAATAAATATAGTAACAATGGCAAGTGAACTAACAAGTGACTTGAATGCAATTGACAGTGATAATATTGGGAAATATTCTATTTCTATGTAATTTTGTGTTGTCAAACAAAATAAAGAGACATATTTTGTTATTTTAGTTGATAATTTGAACTACGATTTTTTTTATTTTACGTAATTTATTTTATTTCCTAAAATACTGAATTTCCTAAATACTTTCCTGTACTTAAATAAAAACTAATCAGCAAAATTTAAGAGAAAAATCAAGAAAACCTACATAAAATTGAGCACGATTTTTTTTTTGCAAATTGTGTCGATTCTACATTAGCCGAAGGAACTTCGTTCCTACCTGGTGTCCCACGACACCACATTTTTTAATTTCGTCAACAATCTTGCATTAATTTCTCAGAGGGTAGGCCCAGATCACAAATCTCCACACGGTACGATCTTCACATACCTCTTTTGCTTCATTGACAACCCTAAAAAGTTTTACACAAGCTCGTTTGTTTCCGACCTCAATATTTGATCTTTCCCGTTTCGACAAACGGGCTGAAGCTTCGTCTACATCGGTCCCGCTCGTAGATTAACGGCGCGCCGGGATTGACGTTGAATAAGGTCGATTGGATTCAATTTGAAAATGGCATTTAGTAATAGCGTAGTCACTATGGTGTACATTAATATAAATTTCTTCTAAATACTATCCGTGTTTTAATTACTGTGTACTAATAAAATAAATCTTTGGATAGGAAATTAGCGAGTACGGACAAGAGCGGTTTACATAAGGACAGTAGTCGTTAAGACTGATTTTTTTAATGTATTCGCTATTAGAAATATGTGATCATTCAACTTCACCAATTTCTCAAAACTGAACCATGAACACTGAGAATGATAACTAAAACGTTTAAATAGAAAGGTAAATGAAACACCAGCAAAACTTAAATTGGACTCGTGCAGTGAAGCTTTCGTATTAATAACATAAGGCAAATACCTACACCCAATGTGGGTATCTGCGTTATTTGTTCAGAAAAAGAAAGATTTTTAACTTGAGGCGGTAAATGTTCTCTGTTCGATTTTTTGTTATAGTTTTATTCTACCTCCATGTTTTGGGTCCTAGGTGGTATTCTTAATGTGTTTACGATAATGTCCTGTACGTGTGCGCGTGTTGTGTATGCATGTAAACCTCTCCTGACCTTTGATCCGTTCCTAAATCCGTTGGAAACGGAATAATCGTGATATTCGAAAACGTTTCAATCAATTTAGATTTCCTGAAAATTTTTTGTACAACTTTAAATGGGTATATCGATTACTACTTAAATCTAAACACTACTATTTATGAAAATGTAATGTAAATGAAAATGTAAATCCATCAATAAGAAATTCTAAGCTCTCCCTGCAAGAAATCGCATGGAATGTTGCGGACTAAATCGATACCGGTCGTTTTGTTCGAGAGATATCTTTATAGAGAATGTTCTTTCAAACAATTTTTATACATGAAGTTAGATCAATTTTTTCTATTCTATCAAAGAGAAACTGCGTCGTATGCTGTAAATACAGGCAAAATCGGTTGATTAGTTTGGGGGGCATGGCTGTCAATGGATGTCAAGAAAGAATTTTTTAACACAACATTTTGTAGCAGGTTCGATTTTACAAGCTTTTATTTACTTTCACTTGTTCGTCTGTATTCGAGTTTTGCAAGTTAAATTTGACCCACTTCCCGGTTTCCGATCACGCTGAACTTTTGCACATGTATGTACATCGTGTGACAATGCAATATTATGATGACATGGAGGTGATCTGATGATGGAGCTGGGAGGTGGCCATAGGAACTCCGCATGAAACGACGCAACCCCATCGAGTTTGGGTAAAGGAGCCCAAATTCGTTGGGTTGCGTCGTTTTATTACGTTACAGCTTATTTATTTCTTTTGTCGTCAAAATGCAACACGCTTTTATTTTTAACAATGTGATATAATATACCATTAAAATGGTACATTTCTTACCAGAATTAAATTATTTTTAACCTTTTTGTTCTTTTTATTAAGAAGTAATGAGAGTTAGTTTTTTTAAAAAAAACTTTTTTTTTTGTACAAACGTCATATTTTTAAAATTAAAAACAATTCATCGAATGCCGCAAATGGAATTAAAATTGCTTGATTTGTTCGAGAGATAGGGTTGTCTAAAACAAAAGATTTTTTATATAAATAACTTTGAAATTTGTAGTGGTTTTTGGAATTCTATTATATTTTTCATTGATAACATATAGCATTTAAATCTTTAAATAAAAGATGAAAAAGAACAGATTTTATTGTTAATAATTATATTTTCGTGCATTACCAGCTCGATAATAGGACGATAATATATTAGGTACGGTCCACACGGTTAACAGTTTTTCAGATTTTTTTTTTCGTAATTCTAAGCTCAACTCTAACATATATTTGGCTCGTTTTAATTTTTTGTTACTTTATTTTAGATTTTATAGTATAATTATACAAAATTGTTTGCTTGTATGTATCCATCACTGATTTTATAATAAATCATAAAGAAAACTTTGAAATGAACTCGATTCTTGTTTGGGAATTATCCTTAGTTTTCTACTGTTTTGTTCCTTTCATTATCTGTGAAGGTTTTGGCCATAATAATATCTATTTTTTGAAACTTTTGATTGACTACCTATTACTGTTCAAACGTTACAACCATTTACAGGTAGAAGACGGACGGACGGACAGACAGATGGCCTGTGTTTAGGAACAGGACGCCGTTGGCAGCCTTTGCGTAAGGAATCCTAAACGTATCCGTTGCGCAGGTCATATTGAGTCATGCCTATGCGACTTACTTCGTTAAGTGGAAGTGACCAATTGCTAAATATTTCATCAACATATTTAGTTTTTTTTTTCCTGTCAGTAATCTTCACGGGTTGCTAATTGTCGAAGTTATCGTAATTACTTCTCAAAGTAAATACATTTTTCTCTTCTTTCCCCCACAGTATTAGAAGTTGAAATATTTTCAACAAAAACGAGGCGTCCTTATGTTGTAAAATGTGATGAAATAGGTATTCACCACTTTCTCATACATCGCAAAATTCAGAAGCTTTGATTAAAAGTTATTACCGAAGGAGAACTTTCCGTTCAAGGTGGGTTCAATCCGTTATGTTATACGGCAAACATTTCGTAGATAACGATTAGGAGAAAATCAGCAAACAGATAGGTAAATATCAATTCTAGTTGAGCAAAATTAATAGTGATAGTTTCACAACTTCAGTTGTTGAATTCAATTAAGCATTAGCATATATTATCGATCAATACAAATACTTAATGTTATTTGCAATTCTTTCTATTTTCAGATGGAATTAAAAATTTTAAACTAATATTAAAGCAAAACTTATAAAGAACGGTTTATGAGACGGAACTTCTATAAAATCACGCTTTATGATGGTACAGAAAGAAAAATCCCAAAGAATGACAGAAAATTGAATATAGCAATCATATTATCACACTGAATAACAAAGTTCCTGGCTGTATTGGCATCATCTATGTTTAGCTTCCGCCGATCCACGTCATTCGTTGATTTTAACTTTACAATTCGTATATCATGTCATGTCATTCAAAGGGACCAATTTCATTTTAGATGATTTGTAATTTAACGTTAATTTTATGTGTAATGTCAGTATTTAGACAACGGTATCATGAACATCTGTTTATAATGCTCTTAACATAACAACTCCGACTTTCCCAGCGACGTACTCTTCAAAACACAATAGACGGCGTCTACACGCTAAGACAAATTATACTGTAAAAAGCATTCAGTGATCGCAATTCGAGTTTAGCTATAGGCCACGGAGACTATCTTTTGTCTTGTCAAATAAATTTTTCATTGAAACAGATTGCATATTAATGTGAAAATTGTGTTATCTCTACTTAATGTTTTGTAAGGAATAAATTAGAAATGTAAATTTCTCAGAAAGAAGCAAAATAACTTTCAAGTGCTTTTGCATTATGATCGTACAAATACTTTTTTTTTGAAGTTTCGTGTACAATCTGAAAGTCCTTAACAAAATAAAAACTGAGCAAACCAGCAAGTTATTTTTATTATTGTCGTTTTTCAAAATTGTGTCCTTTGAGATAAATATATAGTTCATGGGACTACTGAGAGAAAGACCTTGACAACTCGTACTTAGGGGTTGCTTCGACAAACAGATCCCCCTTCGTTAGATATTTTATTCCCTCTCAAGAGGTCAAAACAGCACTGGTGACTCCTGGGTTGGGAATGTCCATGGGCAGCTGTGACCATGTGCTCTTTGATGGCTCGCCTGCTCGCTTGCTTCTCGACTATGCTATTAAAATAAATAATAAAGCACGCGTTTATTTTAATGCATTATGTTTCTTTGAATAAAACCTAGCTACAAATCAATATTTGCATGCACAAAATGCTTACGTAAGAAAGACATTATGCTTGAACGATTTTTTTAATATAATGAGCATAATAAACTTTGGATTATTATGCTCATTATATAGATGGTGATTTTAATCCAAAATGAAATTTTCTATCTTGCAGATTTTATACCAGTTTTGCATTTATATATTTCGTACTGGTGGCTAATATAATTCTTTAGGCAATCAAAATATTAAGTCTTAAATTGAGAGCTGGAAAATTAATGAAGATCTTGATTATTGTAAAATTCATAGGGTCAGAACAAGAATTTATAGCAAGTCTTAATATTTTGTCCATTGATTTGAGTTTTAAATTAATATGTGTTTTATCTGTTAATTTAATGAGCAATATAAAAAAATAAATAGTTTGTCACTTAACCTTTTTAAATTATTCGTGTTAAACAAATACTTTTTTCTATATCTAAGAAGTCAAATTATTAATCTGTGTCTTTATCTAGAACTAAAACAATTTTTTAACACTATTAAATTCGCTACATTCAAAATTAACGACTGAATTAGGACAAAGCAAATGGATCATTAATAGAATATATATGACTTAGATTAAAATTTAACAAAGTCACTAAGACACTTTTACGTATAAGAAAAACCTTTGTTATTTAACGTGCGTTAAAGCGCACGAATACCTCGAACACTCGCCCATATAGTTACAATATTCCCAACGCACGTTCGCCCAACGCCCGCTAGCCGCGGCCACTGTGGCCGAGCGGTCGCGGGTCGTGTGCGGCACGTGATCGTTTCGCCGGACCGTGACCGGCGGCTCTCCATGGACCATTACTCGCGGCCGGCTCCTTTATTCTATTGATTGAAAGCGGAGATAATGAAATTGCAGCGCGAGGATTGGGGAGTTCTCTCTCCTAATTAACTCGGCCGGGCCAAATAAAAATATATACCCGGCCGGCTCGACCCGGGAAAAGAATAAGCCCGCGCAATAACCGAGAAACGAGTTTACCTTAATAATTTCTCTGCGTAAGTTTTTGTGCAGATACATTTTCGCGGTTGTTGCCGACAGCTACACTATTGGTGTTTCGTTTTTACGATTTTAGTGGTGAGATTTAAAAAAAAAAAAAAGGATTAATACCACTTTTATAATCTGATTTTTGGTAATTAACGCAGCTGAAGAAGAAGCATATCTAATAAGAAAATGCAATAAAGTGACGAACGAGCTATCTCCCTTGTAATCGTAATCTGTGCAAAATTAATTTGTAAGTATTGTAGATTGTCACGTTTTCCGTAAGACTCATAATGCGAAAGCGTTTGAGAGCGCTTTACAAACGAAAATTTTTTTTTCACCTCTTGTCAGCAATTATCTCCTTCGTCAGTACTCTCGTTAGTACGGAAAATGGGAAAATTTGCACACCGTTGTACAGAAAATTGATTCTATGATCTTCAAAAAATGCTTTTAATGTAATAGAAATGGAAAAAAAAAATCAAAATAATTATAAAACCGAACTCGTGAATCAGTAATTCGTTAAGTAATGGTATCTGTTTTGAAAAGACTTGGCAGTAATAGTTAAAATAATATATTCTAAATGGCACTTCTCTTTCATTTTCTTTTTCTTGTTTTTTATTTTGAAATTCTTATTCGAAATAGTGAGATATTTTTTTAGTATGGAAATTATTTGTAGAACGCTTATAATTCATATTGATGATGAAAATAATTAGAATAATAAAAAAAATCCGACTTCAAAAAATCAACAGATAAGCAACGCGCTAAAAAGACCGAAACAAGTTTTAGGAATCAAATTACAAAAACCTAATGAAAACTATTTTGGTTTAACAGACGACATTATGAGCTGAAAGCCTAAGTTAAGTATTTAACATTAAGTTTTATACTAGGCAGGACCCATTAATTTTCTTACGATTTATAATTTGCAAATGGATGCAAATTTTGATACCTTATTAGATAGGTTTGAATTAAAAACAATTTTGAATTGTACTTGTAATATGGCGCCAAAAATCAGTCTTTTTGTTTTTTTTTTTAATACCTCTCAAAGGATACTTGAGTTTTTGAAACGAATCAAACGATAACGATTGTCGAAATCCATCCAGCTGTTTGGAAGATACGTGGCAATAAAGAAATTTACAAACAAACATGCAAGATATGCGCGAAAAACTGCCCTTCCTTGGCAGTGGGGTAAAAAGAGTTGTGAATTGAATACGAAATTTGTAATTTTGAATATCTACATCTACATCTACATCTAAGAGTAAATAAATATAATAATATCATTAAAATAATATCTTAGTAAATACTAGATAAACTTATATAAATATGTTATAGCGAAAGTGTTGTAGAATAACAAAAAAATCTTATGTGCTTCTCGGACAACATACAACTATTATAGTTATTTTTCCAATATTGTTTAATTTCTTTGCAACAGATTTAAGATGTGACACAGTCTATTTATTTCAAAAAGATTAGACGTCAAGTCTTTGTACCGTTGCTGGCTGTTAAATCATCAACACTTCGGAAATGTGTGGGAACAAAGGGTTAAAGTGCTCTCTGACGAATAGAGAGAATAGTCGAGTTTAAGTTAAAAACTCATTGATCAATCGATATTAATTGATCAATTCATCAATTCACGTTTGTAATTGACACCCGGTCTAATTCAAGTCAAAGGCAAAGCTCTTGACTACTCGGCTGTTATTACTGCGAAGTACGGCGCCATTTATGATTCATTTTTACAATGGCTCAGTACATCGATACGTTGATTAAATTTAATATAATAAGGGGTGTGTGTCGCTGGGCTGCCAAGTGTTATTTCTTGAAAAGCAAAAGCTGAGAGTCTGTCTTGCCAAAACTACTTATCTGTAACAGATTGGTTTATATTTAGAGTTACTGATTACTAAATATGGTCCAATGTGAAAACATATTACATAATTCAAATGATCCTCATATATTACATTATGTGCATACTTTTTTCTTCGTTTACATGTGTTTCGATTATACACGAGATCATTTTTAAATTCGCCATCAAATAAATAGTACTTACATTCTCGTACGTAAAAACGATTTTCTTAATTTGTTTACTTATTTGATTTTGTAGTTACGGAGGAAAAGAGTCGTTTGATTTTTCAAAGCAGTAGAATAAAATAGTCGAATGAACAAATGATTTTGAAGTTTTCTGTTTTTCCAATTTTAATATAACAGACGGTAAAACGGGTAGGTCTGTAATTTCTATAAAATGTTCTTTGAACGAACTGAAGAATTTTTTAATATGAATGCTGTACTGTATCACATCTGGCATTGCTTCGTATTAAAAAGTAAAAAAAAATCTGTAGAGGAAAATTGAGGAATTACGGATGATAGCTATCGTGCATTTAAATTTTAAAAAGATGAAATAAATATTTTTTTGAAATCCCTTGGGTAGGCGGTGAAAATGTCAATTTTTTTATTGAATAAAGACTAAGAGATGTTCCACCATCTCATTTTAAACTTACATTTAACAAAAAGTACTTTTAAAATAAGATGTGTTTTCCACGTCATCCTTTTAACGGTTGTTCGGCTTAAACCAGTTAAAGGGAAGACATGGAACGCGAAATTAATTGTAAAAGCGACTGTTAGTTAGAATTAAGTTTAAAAGAAGATGGTGGAAGAGGCCCTAATCTATCGTTACTTCAGCTCGCACTTGGCTTTTTCATAATTTTCAGCTTGTTTTTTCACAATAGTTAATACCCGAAACGGAGCCTTACTCGGTGTATTTCCAGTTTGCTGTGAGAGTATGAGAAAGGTTTCTTTTATTTATTTTTATATAATTTAATATTCGTTTAATAATACGTAACTGTAGTTATGTATTTTATTTACGTAATTCCATCTATAGTCTGTACTATCATTTGTTTTTGAGAAACAATGATATAACGATAATGTAAATAATTACTTCAAAACTCCACGAATAGCGTTATGTAAGAAACTTTTTTTTTCTTTTCTCAAGCGTGATGTCCATTAAAGGAAAACTGGAAAACAAACCTTTATCAATACAAAACAAATTATTAAAATCGTTATAACATTTATATATGCACATCACATATCGAAGATCACTCTCTATAAGTTGGCGATTTATTTAGATAAGTACTACAATCTAGAATTTAAATTTCAGAATTTCGGCTGTCACAGGTTATACCTAAGGAAAGATAAGCGGATAGATTAAAAGCAAACACTTCTATAACAAGGTTCTGGATGAAAAAGAATACGAAAGATATTTTTTCGCTGTAATTCTTTCCTTTTAATAAAGCTACCTTGTTTTTGTACTGTGTTTGAATTAAACGAGGAAAATTGTACGAAGTATTCAGTAAAATTATTATATTTCGGTATGTATACATTTTCATGTAAAATTGAGTAAGACTGGATTAAAATATAACAATGTTATGAATTTGGTTACGTTTATTATTTTTAATGACATTTTCACATTTTGGCTTCTTCTTGATACAACACTGTTTTAATACGAATTAGAAGTGAAGTCAACCAAGTATGTGCAGTAAGTAGTACATATGAAATAATTAACATGTATCACATTTTCATAAACTCCCTTTGACACATGAATGACTATACATTATCCATATATATTTTTAAAACAAATGTGGGAGTGTGTTTATTTTTCAAAAAGTTGCACGGATTATAATTAAAATTTCTATACAGGAGGACCTTGAGTTTTAATTCACAAATTAAATTTAATTAAAATATTTATAAAGGTCGTATTGGAAATCGGAATGTTGAACTTGTGAGGAGTAACAAAGTGTATTTGGATAGATCCTTCTATAAAACATTTACTCATAATTAGATGATGCCAATCATCGTTTCAACAGTGGACGTCCACTGCTGGACCTATGCCTCCCCTATATTTTCACCACGTATTGTCTTGGGTCACCCGCATCCTATGGTGTCCTGTGACCCTGACCAGTTCGTCTGTCCACCCACACTACTAAAAGCCGACCCAAGCTGCGACGTCCAGTTCGTGGTCGCAACTCGAGAATATTTCTTCCTCAGCGATTATTCAGTTCTATGAGCGATGTAGTCTGCCCATTGCCATTTCAACTTTCTGACCATGTGAAAAATTTTGAGAACATATTTCTTTTTTTCAATACGAAGAAATTTACAAGTTTATAAAATATTTAATATGTTTTACGGAAGATTGTGTATTATGTTAGCATTCGTTTTCGCTTACACATTTGTCAAATTCATCCCATAAACAAAAAAAGCACAGAGAAAATTAATAAGAAATATCCATGAGGTAATCGCTACATGTGACATTAAGGTTTTAGGTAATTAATTTATTCAAACTAGGCCATTAACATTGTCGGATTCAGATAACTGCGTTTCGTAGCGAGGAGCTTTAGTATTTCACCTGAATACAAAATCAAGCCAATCCAATAATACTGCATTTGAATAATTAATTTTGAATTCAGCGGTGACGTAGATAAATATGACATGACACAATATTTATTCACGGTGACAAATGAAATATACAAAAGACGAATAATATTATAAAGTGCATAAACTTAATGTTTTTTAAAAAGTGCAGTTTTAAAATAGTTTTTAAACTCCTTTAAACTACTCCACCAATAAATCCAAAATCAAACCATTTTTTTAGTTTAAAAAAAAGTCGATCGTTGCAGACTACAACAAAATGTGTGAGTTCGTTTGAGAAATATCCTTAACGCAAAATTAGGGAAAAAGGATTTTTTCAATATTACAAAAAAGTTTGACATTATTGATAGATAGATTGGGTCTTTGGTTATTTTTTTCTCGTTTAAAAAACTACATAAAAAACTACATCGGTGTCATAAAGCAGATCAAATTCAAAAAACTCCTTCAAAAGATATCGTACACTGAGAAAAAAATTATAGCTACAATGACAATAAAACTTTGCCACTAGCGAGCCGTTTATAGCACACAGCTTTTAGCGCTAGGTTGTTATTGTCAATTTTTGTTTTGTAAATGTACCTGTAGTTGTAGACTGTGCTAGAGTGGCAGCATTGAGTTGTCACACAGACTAAGTAAGTGCTTTCAATTTCGCTTTAGTAACAACGTTCCTACCACAATGATAGATTGCATTTATGTAACCATGATAAAGTTTTTTTGGTATAAGATCAAATGTACGTTCTCTCTGAATTTATTTTCTTTGGTTCTGGTAGCGAATGTATTTTGTGCCTATAGCAATATTATCTTTAGTTTTGCAACTAAGTAATGTTATGTACCTTCGTTACCTCAGAATAGTTACATTGCAGATCTTATCCTTTATATTTTCTTCACGTTACCCAATGAAGGTGTTGATATTCCTCGCAGGCTCTACGTATTGTTTTAGGACCACTAGAGAAGTGCGAGTTTATTAGCCTGTGAGAGATATCAATACCTTAATAGTACATCATCAAGAAAATATTAAAAAAAAACGACAATCATGGCAAATTTTATGAAAATACACGCCAAAAAAACAAAAGCCCGGAGATTGTAGACGAAGGCGTAAGTACATAACTAGTTACCAGTTCCCAATTTTTTTATAAGAATTTCTGTGATTTTTAAATAGCAGTGACAGATTACCTAAATCACTAGTATACTGACTTCAAGAAAGTGAATCACTGGGTTAAAATCAAATTAAGAAAAGGCTATAGGTAATTTTTATACATTTATTGAACTTTCACATAAAAGAAGAAAAAAAAATTGAGATAAGAAATGAGTTAAGAGTAAAAAGGCTATTTAAAATTTTGGCCTGGTATATAATATATATTACTTTACGTTGCTGTTAAATAAAGAAAATAAAAAATAAAGAAAATGTATTTATTAATCGTTTAGAATTTTATTCATGTGCCATTATAATATGGTATATAAACATGTGTTTACAATTATAAATGGTACATGAAAAATTAATAGCTTACCTGAAATTGAAAATAATACACAAATTATAAAATTTTTTAAATTTCACATCAAATTTTTTAATGACTAAGTATTCAATAATCAATTATTAATCTGTACTATACAATATTAATGACTAATAATGGATATTAAACATAGATCATATTAAAATGAAAGAAATTGTTTATTTAATTAAGTATAAAAATTTTAGAGACATACAAAAAAAATAATTAAAAACAATATTAAAAATATGCAATAAAACAATTAGAATATTTAAGATAAAAAATGGACATGAGGTTATTGAATTCGATAATGTATAACGATAGAAGGGAAATATTATATATGCTCGAATTCAGAAATTAAAACACACCTACAAGACATCTATAATATTGATACATGAATATACACATATTATTCTAGTAAATTGCATACAAATTGTAATTTAAGAATGTATGTTTTCACAAGCTCGAAGTATTAACCGAGTTTGCATAACCATATATTTTTGAAAATTCATTCATTAGATGCGCGTAGGCACAATAAATATATTATATCTATCTCATCAGCGAGATATGTGCAGACAAAAGGTTGGATGGTTGCTGATGCTGGAATAATGTTGGAAAGATGCTAGAAGTGTTCAAAGTTCACGTGAAAAAACATATACAGCCAAGATTTTTTTTCTATATAAAGTAAGAACACCTTGTTAACTTCTGTTTGTATTAACTTTTCTCGATATAAAAAACAAATAAAAAATTTGTATAATGTTGATACATAGTTATATCTTTTAATCACTAGAACTTGAAAAACATCATAATACACCTATAGTCTTTGCTTAGACAAAACCAGTAATATTCTTATTTGATTTTACAATTAAACACTTTGAATAAAAATAAAAGGAACGCCTTCATTACTCAACGAATATCCAAGGGCACAAGAAAGCATACCTAGTCGCGCCTGCGCCGAGCCTGCCACTACACTACAATGATATTTTCTACAAATTACTTCGTCACGTTGTTAATTTTCATTTTGTTTGATATAAGATTGTTATAAGAACAAATTGTACAATGATATGTTGATAAAGTGACGTTGTCGCTTCATTAAAATATTTTAAACATTGTCACAAAAGTTATTTCCTGTGGCTTCTAGGACAATAAAACATTTGACAATAAAAGGTTTGTTGCAGGCAGACAACTCGCTCGTGTGTGTAAGCAAAGTACATCGTTACACTAACAATAAAATGTTGCCGAAACCTTTATTGTCATTTTGTTAATCCAATTCTTTCCTCAGTGTAGTTGAAATATTTAGAAAGGTGTGTTTTTTGTCGTTGAACTCGAAGAGCTTAAAACATAAAACTGAAAATTTTGAGCTCGGTGAGTCTGCAAAAGTGAAAGTACTAAAATCTATCTTTTGAGCGTGATGAGTTCAATAATTTATTGCTACTACATTTTTAAACGCTTTGAGCTCAAAAGTAGTAAGATGTTTTAAAAATAGCCTGCAGGGTCAACCGTTTTTCAAATTTTTACCTCGATATGCTCAAAAACTCATAGATAATATATATAACTCAAGAAGCTTAAAGAGACATTGACAAATATCACAGTGGGCAGTTTTAGGTGCAGGTTCAACTGTTTTTCCGATTTTTTTTTAGTTAAGAATGTATTTCAATTTACGCATATATTATATTTATGTTACAGGTACATAACACACAGGTTACATTTATGTACCCGTAAAAAAAATATACATTTTGAAGTTTGAATTACTTAGGCATCGTCGAATTTAAAATATGACAGAAATTAAGTCAAAAATAATAATACATGTCAGTGAAGTAAAAAGGATATTTCGTAAAATAAATTAATTACGTTCCGCCATCCCGCCATGTATGCGTTATTGATAAGTGTATTTTTATAAAACACATTTTATTTCTTTACTTCTATTTAATGTTACAATTATTACTACTATATCGTGCTGTCTTTGAGAAAAGTGTATGTCAACTCCAAAAATGACATAAACAATTAGCCCCTTTCTATAATTTATTGTACCTAATGTTGTCATACAATAATTGTAATTGGAGTTACAATGTATTCTCATTTCAATGTGTTTTTGTATGCCTATTAAAATATTGAAATATTCGTGTAAGACAATCAAAACTGCTGCCAGAGTAATTGAAAAAATTGCAATATATTTTTAAATAAGACTTGCTCCGATAACCTTATTCAATAAAGCCCTCAATTTATTTTACGAAGCCGTACAAGACGATTGCGTACCAAAGCTCGCGGCATTGTAGCTTTTCATGCAAAATCAATTTCACGCGCAAACCGTTCGAGTGTCAATCGAATTTAGGTGGGTGAGATCTCGAGGCGTCGTGTTGAAACCGTATTCTATGAAACGTCTCGACTAATTGTCGATGATTTCTTTACCTCTTAATTATATGTAAAACTTTATGCATTTAAAGTATTTAATAGTATAAGACAATTTCTAAATATTCAAGAAAATAAGATGATTCTATGAAAATAGATACTCGATGATATATTTTTTTTTATATTTGCGACGTTAATAGAGGAAGACTATGCACATTTTAATTGACTTTTTTATTATGACTTTGGACGTGTATTGTCAATTTTTACGAAAATTCCTCACAGAACTGAGCGGTTTTGAGTTGTAATAAAAATATATCGGCATTTCGTATCGTCTAATGACTGCCTATGAACGACTAATCATCTCTTAGAATGGTTACTTCTATGCGTTTGTTGTTGTTAAGTCAAACCACCCCATCGTCGAAGCATACTACCCTTGAGTCTGTTCATTCTTGAGTGAGTGAGTGTATTTCAAGCTTAAACTCTCCATTTGGCCCGGTTCAGATTGGGACACGTTAACGGACGATGTCAGCAATACGGTGACAATGACTGGGACCGACCATCTAACGTGCTTTTTAGTCACAGGCAAGTCGTTTATTCTAAGTCAAAAACTTGTTGGTCCATTTTCCTCTCTCAGAATCTAATCTAAAATCAGAATCTATCCGGACATCTTTTGGTCAACATTCTTCTTATTTACTTATTAGTGTTACGCGTTCTGCGTTATTATGGAAAATAATTTAAGAAACGTTATAATGGTTACGTGGCTACGGATAGAAGGGATAGCGAACTAGATCTGGTTATATACTGATACTGACTTAAGAATGCACGATGGATGCAAGGGCCCTAGCACTGTCTCCTTATTGTTTGCATAACATTTTTGTTTGGCGCAATTATCAGTCCTTATTTTAAGTTTTTTTAAGTTAATTTTAAGATATTATGCTTATCTTCCTTTTTTTAGGGCCGAATAAAGGATTATTTATATATTGATCTTATAATACCCGACTAAATTGAAAATTACTTTAAACAGTTGGTGAGTTGGGATTGTCTTGGCGAGTTTTCAACGTGTTGGTGGCTAATTATTTAACATTTTATTTTTATAGTTAGAGCTCAACTCACTTACTTACATCATATTAAAACACTATAAAATGTCCCCAAACATCCTACGGCTGGACGGATAATTTTAAAGGAAAACTTTAATAAGGTTTTCATTGCTTTTCCAAATTATTTATGAATTTCGAAATGGACACAGTAAAAATTTTGTAGAGCCTCTTTCCATAGAAAATCGAGTATCCTCCCTTTTTAATTTCCCGAAACGTTGAAACATCCATGTTCGGGGCAAATTTCGTTCCAAAAGCGAAAGAGCTAAGTAATGACACGGGGTAATTGATTGCAACATCGCGTCAACCGGCAGGGGCGTGGAAGTTGAAAACATTCAGTCACGTTTTGCGCAGTCGTGCCGCGGTCAAATTGCACGTATTCAGCACGAATCCGGAAGCGTCACAGGATTTATTAAGGTGTCAACGGAATTATCTTATCTCCGTATTGCTGTCTACTTCGTACAGCGAGGAGGCCGTCGATAGAGGGTTGTCTGGGTAAAATAAGGGACTGGACTGCCTATTTGATCACTTAATTTAAAGCTACACTTTTTTTTTTAACAAGTGCAGTGACATTAATTTGTTGTGCATTCGATGAAGGTTTTCCTTTTCGTACCGCGTGCATTCCAGTAAAAAACACAAAGTGTAATATTGAAAGTTTCATACTACTGAAGTTTAAGGATTAAAAAAATTACATTTGTATCGTTGTAAAAATCCGTCTGACTGTAATACGAAAACACGTATTTGACCTTCCTTCTGCTCCCCGCGATGACGTCATAAGCCGTAAAATCGAATACTGAAAATGTTGGGCGATCACTGCTCAGTTGAAAATGACCTAACGGCCAAGCCACTAAATTGATATGGGTTACAGAAACTTCGTTTAAAAGAAATGGAGTGTTTTCTTTATTGAAAAATTTCTGGCGTGCGTCCAAAGTTAGAATTGACAGATGGAGACAGAGAAAAACCTAAAAGAAAAAGTTTGCAGTCGTTTACGAATGGTCAAAATAAATTTTAAAACAACTGAGTTGATATAAATGAAAGAGAAGCCCAGAAAATGTACCGAAAAAGTACTGAGCGCCGACAGCAACAATCGTGGTTTTTTTTTTGAAATGTTTTGTTATTATTGTTTTTGCATTTAACTATGGCATTAAGTAACATTGGAAAAAAAATTTAAGTCTTTTTTTGATAAATTGCTTATGACAAATAGACTAATTTAGTATTTTTGATTTTTTTCTATTTTGTTGTCAAGTCAGTATAATGAAATAATAAAAAAAAAAAATTTAATCATGTAGTTGAAGAAATTCTCTTTTTTTAGATGTCCATTAATTAAAAATTAGTTAAGTAATTCTCTTTTTTTAAATCATTTAGCATTCCTTAATAGAATAATTTTTTTTTATCTATCTAACTAATCTAATACCTTTAAACGAGCAATCCTTGTATATATATAATCAAAATCTCGGAAATGGCTCCAACGATTTCCATGAAATTTAATGTGCTTAGAGTTTCGGAGACGATAAATCGATCTACCTAGGTTTCATTTCAAAACATGAATAAAACTTCGTTTTATTCGTGTTTTCTAGCAATGAATTGGAATTTTCTTCTTTTGTGGAAAAAAGTTTATTTTTATGCGAGAAAAACTATTATCGGGAACAACTAACTATTTTATCGACACAACGACACTAAAGCTACTTGACATAAATGGTGTTGTTAAGCAATACTGAGCCTTCAGATCAAAATGGTTTGAGGTTAGACCAAGAGAATCTACTGTTGACTTATGTTATTCGTACAATATGTGTCTTTAACTAACTTGTTCACTTAAAAATGCCTAAAAGATCTTTGAAAAAAAGGCGGTAAGATCGAAAAACATTATTCATATTTTATCAGAATGTAATTCGTATCAAAATATATTTTCTAAAAAAACACAATTTACCAAAATAAAAACCTAGCGAAGATCGGTAATCTAGGTACTTAATAATTTAATTCACGAAACAATTCACGAAAATATAACACAAATCTTTCTTATTGCTTTGAAATTTTGCTAGTGGCTCCGCTCTTTCGACAAAGTTTATTTTAGTAGTAGCTAATATACCGCTGCTCCCGCACTCGCTCTCGTACCACGTGTAGTGTGCTTTCGGTCACGTCCTCACTTTTGGTTTATTCCAGTCTCGTTTCAATATTAAGTAAAATTAATTATAAGTCCTTAATTTTTTCTTTAGAAAAAAAAAAAGAAACTGAACATTCCAGCAAAATTGGTGCAACTATAATAATTTTTAGTAAATTTCATTGAACTTTTAACTGTAGAACCCTAAAAATAATTAAGCTAAATTATTTTCTTTGATTTAAGCTATTACAATCCAAATTTCATTGAAATTGCTCAAATTATAAAAGTGCTTAAGAACTTCACAAAAGTCAATCACGGAACCATAAAGCATTCTAATTTGTAAACCTATATAAGTTCTTCATTAGTTTTACGGAACCCTAAAGATGTATTTTATTTTGTCTGATTAGTTTTCAGCTACCTTAATTCTAAATTTTATTGAAGTCGTTTACCTTTTAAGATTTTTCATAAATTTTCTAGGAAACCTAAAGATGTATCTCATATGCTTTCATTGATTTTCAGCTAATTTCTTACCAAGATTTATATAAATCGGTAAAACTATAAAGGTTCATAGTAATCCTCATGGAACCCTAAAAATGTATCGTGTATCCTTTTATTCGCACATCCAAACTAAATATTATTGAAATTATAAGATTCTTTAGTAATTCTTTCAAGGAACGCTGAAAAAGAATCAAAAACCTTATAATTTACATTGCAGTCAGCTTTGGCCCGACCCGTGTGAATGTAGAATGAATTCTACATTCACAACTACATTCTACAAATTTTATATAGACTGATAACGTGTCTCTATCATGATTCCGGTCCCGCTCTTCGTCCACGACTTCATCTCGATTTAGGTCCCGAAACCGGTCCTGTTACTGATCTCGATCTCGGTTCGACCTTTTTCCTTCACCTTCAATGCCGATTGTTTATCTAATTTTTAAGTGTTGTTCAATTTTTAAACGGGAACCCTCAAAATACCCGGAAAAGTGTCCTAGAAGTAGACCCATAAGCTCTTTTGGATGGAAGCGAAAGTCTCACAGCAAGTGGTGCCGCCGTTTCGAAGATACACCGGACAAATAGTCAGACAGACACAAAAAAAAAGGAAAAGGATAAATTTCTTTCGTATAAAGCTTTTCCTAATAATTACGAACACAACAAAAATAGAAATCAGGCAAATCGGTTCAGCCGTTTTCAAGTGATGATCTTACATACAAGTGGGATGGTATTTTTATATATATAGAGATAAATAGAAAAAAGTATTACATAAGAATATAATTATTTGTATAAGATATTTATATGTAAAAATTTGAATGACGATCCTAACTTGTGCAGTGGAAAGCACTCGACTTACATTAATGATTTGACAGTAAATAATATACTAGAAATTGCTTTTTAGCTCAAGAGCTCTCAGTATACTTAAGTCATACGTCGCGAAATATTGTAAAATAATGACTTATGTCACGGCGTTTGGGCAGTCGTCGACATGTTTCGCATATACATGAGTGTGGTCAGTGCAATAACTGTACTCGTGGAAAGTTTTGTACACTAGCTTTCCGCCCGCGGCATCGCCTGTGCGGAATTCAGTGCGTCACATAAAGTATTTATCCCAAATCAACGGGGGGGTTGATTGATTGATTACATGAGGGGGGCCTCAGTCACATGTCCACTCCCCCTCCGACCTCGTGATCAGAACGTCGAGCGTAGGTTTATGTTTTTTTTTTCGTTCGAACGTTGTTGTCCGTCCGTACAGTTATGTCTATGGATCTGTGGTGTTAGCGTTATTATTTATTTACCTTGTAACATCTCAGGCTGGATGTTTAAGTAAAGATAACTTTTTCCGGCTTAAATGAAACAGTCTATATTCTGCTCCAAGCTGAGCTCTATCTACCCGTGAACACGTCACGAAAATCCGTTTAGTAATCTCAAAGGACGTACGCGAACAGACAGACATACAAACGAAAAGTTTAAAAATTATTGTTTTCTCTCATATTTACTTTTCTCTCATCGTTTCCTCTCCTCTTCATACACTTTTAATGTAGACGCAAATCGTCCTACCGTTTTGTACGTGTATAGATAGTGATGAATAAACTTTCTTGTCGAGAGAATATCATATTCAAAAAATTAACGTACACTTGGAGATGTATACAAAGCGGTCAGCGGAAGCGGGACAGTCGGCTAGAAAATGCTATGAACCAAATTAATACTTCTGAAATAGATGAGAAGTACTCTGCTGGCGAAGAGTTTGAAAGTATTAATGCAACAAATGCATTGGGCAAAATGTATTTTTGTAAACTACTAGGAATGTGACGGAATATTTAAATTATGGTAGGAATTAGGGTTTTTAATATTTATCATGACTGGTAAATCCTTAAAGTTTCTGATTAGCTTGTATAAAATGAAGTGAATCGGAGTGTAAAAGCCTAATACACATTGTAGGCAGCCTCGTCCGCTCACGAGCGCACGCAATCTAAATACATATATTAAACAATAGTAACAAAAAAGTAACTAATAGGAACGGAATTCTAGTACTTAAAATTTTTTAATTATTTTAAGTACTAGAAAGTTTTCATCAGTATGTCTAGATTTCGTGTATGGGCGATAGCGGCTCCCTCTTCGAAGGCAACCTATTTAACCACTTTAAATAGGTTGTCTTCGAACCGGGACGTGTTGGCTTCAGTTCTGATCAATCGATCAATGAGTTTTTTACTTCAGTCAAATTATACCGGTCAATCCCGTTCATTCGTGACAACAGTCGTTAGAGGCTCCCAAGCCGCACGGGGCCTATCGTTTAGTTAGGGCTCAAGATTCTAGCTCCTCAATTTAAAATGAAAAAGTTTAGGGAGGGTATACTTACTATACGAAAAATCAGGTTTTCACAATTACGCTAGGTATTACATTGTGAAAGTCTCGGGAGTGATACTGATACTGATACTTCACGAGATTGATCAGTGAGTTGTCTCACTAAGTAATGTATAGTTCAATAAAATGTAGGTGTTTCGAATGCACTTGGTTGGCGGTGAGCTTTTGTGAATTTGTACAGTGAAAAATACATTTGGAAAATTTCGATAATAATTAAATAGCCAAAGGTAATATTTTTTGGACAAACCTTGCTCACTTGGTGACAAATAGTTTTTATAGTTTTTTCACCAAACATCAATTTTCACCCTTAGCTCCGCCTTTCTCTCATGTACTTTGTTTTCGTTTTTAATCAAGTGTCATGCTGATTTTAAGATTCTGCTATTCTCAGTCATTGACCATTGTTTAGTTTTATCAATTTGTAACTCTCATTGAGACAGTATTTAATTTTATCACGTCTTTTCTTCAGCCCTTAATGTCTTAGCCAATTTTCTGAAGTTCTATTGACTTTGCTCTATCCAGTCGTATTTTTCTTTCTCGTTTTCGTCTATTTCTTTCCGTCGGTATTTTTTTCCCATTTTAATCAAACGGATACCTAAGAAATAACAATCAACCCCTGAGAGCTCCATCAGAATAGCAAAGATTAATATAAAACAAGACGGGTCCTAGTATTCTAAGGAGTGTTTTTATGGAATCATTTTTAATATATACTTTGATATCATTTAGGTATTGTGATGGTCTTACTTTTTGTAAATAAACTATATATGTACAGTAAAAAGGTCGACAAGGGTCGCCCTAGAAAACTTTATGCAAGCATAGTTGGTGGCATATTAAAAAAGGGCCAAAGTTTAAACACCCGAAACAGATAAACTTGCATGAAAATATTGATGGATGTCAGTGAAGCAAGTAAAGATCGTAACCATGTTGAAATGTATAGTCTCTACTTGCCCATTTTTGGACATAGGTGTGAGTTTATATATATGTATGTACGTTTATTCGTATATATATTTGTAAAATTTATGTCCATTCATGTAGTACTTATTAACCCTTAATAGTTATTTTGCGTTGAGACGCTACAGCATGAAATTATATCTATCGAACAAACATTGTCATCAGAACTCAATGGAAGCTTATCAATTTCATAAGACAAAAAAGTAAAAATTATTATGCAAAATTTGTGCTAAAAATATGACGTTAAATAATTAAGTGATTGTGATAAAGTCCGATGGCTCATATATTAAAAACTTAATAAAATTTTTCATTTGTCATTATTTTGTACTCGCTTGACATTTTTCAATTTTTATTCTTATAAATCAAACATTTTGCGGTCTGTTGTTAGCTTCTAGCTTCGAGCTATATGTTATTAAAAAAATCGGTAAAAATCGCTACAATACGGCTTTAAAACTTAATTCTATGAAATGAATTTTTTTTAGATACTTACAATTTCCAATTTTGACGACTGACTGTGGACGAGTAGATGCCCTAGTTTTACATAGTAGATTCGTGTAGAAAAGACATGAGCCATTTCAACGTGAAAAAAAAAGAAGAAAAGAAGAATGGACTGCATTAGATCAGAAAATCAGACATTAGAAAGTCTGGTGATGGACTTCATCAACTCTCAAAAACTGTCACTGAAGAATTGCTTCAAGCGAAAAATATGAAGAATGAAAGAGAAAACGAGAAAATGAATCAAAAAAGGAGTTTTTTTTTCAGATGAGCGGACACCATCTACTTAACACCATCTCAATACTTACCACAATAGAAAGAGAAGTCGGATACCCTAGTTACCCATGGGCGACTCGTGTAAACAGCGCATCATTTATCACAACAGGAACAAAGAAGAACGGATCGCATTAGATTAGAGTGAATTAGAAATTAAAATTCCTATTGATGAACTTCATCGATTTCCAGATGGATACTGAAAACCTTGCACGGAGTGAAGAACGCAGAGTTGACGAAAGAAATTAATTAAGAAAGGAGGATTTATTTTAAGAAGAGCTTGACACTACTTAACTTCTCTTTAAGATTTATGCAACAATAAGCTAATTATACTCGGGAGACACGCTTAAACAAGATATGAACTACTCATTACAACAGGGACCATAATGAATGGACCACGTTAGCACAGAGCAAAAAAACGACTAAAAAAGCTATGAATGAACTGATCAACTAGTAGAAATGGACACTGAAAACCTACACCACGCAAAGGAAATAAAGAACGAAAGATTAAAGGAAGATAAGAATTAGGAAAGTTTTTCTTTTAAGAAGAGTTCAACACCACCTAATAGATATTGCTTTAAGATCAAAGACAAAAAATAAGTTGGACACTCTAGTTACAATGAGATAATTGAAAGACAAGAATGAGCTATGACAGTAGTAAGTAATAAAAATGGGCTGCACAAAATTAATAAGGTTATAGCTGATGTTTGTTGGTTCTAACTGAAACTGGAGACTACAAAGATTGTGGATGATCTTTACCAATTCTCAAAAACGGACATTGAGATCTGCACTAAAGGAAGAAAAATAAGAATAAAAGATTGAAGGAAGAAGGAAATTGGGAAATTAGGATTTCTTTCAAAACAAAAGCTCGACATCATCTAATGAGCGCCGCCTTAAGATCTACTACAACAGAAAGAAAAATTAGACGTCCTAGTTACACATGAGAGCCTTGGGTAGATCGAGCTATTACAACAGGAACCAAAAAGAAAAGGCGATTATAGTACAGAGCAAAGCGGAAACTTAAAAGGCTGTCGATGATATTTGTCAAGTTCTTAACGGTCGCTAAAACTTCTTCACCAAGCTGAGAACATAAACAATCAAAAATCGACTGAAGAAAAATCCAAAAAGGATTTGTTTAAGAGCTCGATACCATCTACTCAACTCTGCTTTAAGTTCTTCTACAATAGAAAGTTATTCGCACTTGGGAGATTTGCATAACAAGACAGTAGTTTTTACAACAGGAACCAAGAAGAATGAACGACATTAGCACAGACTACAGTAGAAACTAGAAAGGCTGCAGATAAACTGTTCCAACTCTCAGAAATGGACGTTAAAGCCTGCACTAAGTAAAGGAAACGAAGAACGAAAGAGAAACAAAAGGAACATACCTTCCCCACTATATTTATTGACAAACTATAGTATCTATTACCTATCCCGAATTCAGTTTCTGGCTAAAGGTTGCACGAATACCGGCTGGCTCTACACTCCCGTCACTCCTAATCCAAGCTAGAACCTACACTCCCCCCGATATTTACGCTCCCTTCGCTGTATCGGGACTTGTCCCTTTCAGTCATTGCGACTGGCTGAAGGTTGAGCGGTGATGATGATGATGATGATGATGATACTTACAATTTTCAATTTTGATTATCAACAAATTATTCATCTACCTACGTCGATGTATATGTAGATTTTAATAAAATAATTGCCTAACACTCAACGGTGTGTTTCTACTCATTCTATTTTTAGATTAAAGTCTTCAGATTAGTAAGCAGTGATACGATACCTGATCAATTTAAATTTGTATAGCTGTTTATTTCAGATAATTTCCTTCTTTAGTACGGAATCCTAAAGCGGGAATATGACTACCACCTTTCTCTTTTTTTTTCAAACCTTCATGAGAATCTGCTATTGAATTACAGGCACATACACCAAAGAAATATACGGGTACGGTATCAAAATAAATCATTTTTAGCTGTTGTATTGATATTATCACATGCCTTTTAATAATATAAAAAAATCGTTGATAATCATGGATTTTGTGTTACATACAATTAATTTATTAATAGTTTTTCAGGGGTATTTGTAAATTTTATAGCTGTTTAATATAGATTATAGACCATTTGAATATAAAAAAAATGTGAAAAAAAACAAGGTTGGAGCCTTGTAGCGGTTAATAAGAAGCGTAAGTAACTTGATTCGAATGTCTCTTTGTAAAGTAATCGATTCGTCTTCTTAAAATATTAAAAGATCCATTAAAATCATTATTGCACTTTAAAATTTTTGAATTAAATCAATGTTCGTGATTCGCGATCGCATAGTCACCCTACATTTTATTTCCTTATGTTAGAGTAAATCCAGTTGAGTTGGGCTAAAACCTATTTGGCATTAGTGTGGCGCGCCCGGGTGTCGTTTTGATTGTATAATATAAATAAAATAACAGTGTAATTAACAATGGAAAATCATATATTATTTTGTTTTTCACTTGTGATTTTCATGAAGGCGATCAGGCAAGTTGTCAATATTACAAAATTAAAAATAAATTTTGTGTGTTTTAAGATTTTCTATTTGTTTAGTTCTGAGGATTTAAAGCGATTTTCAATAGAAGACAACAAGTTGACTTGGTCAATCAATTTAAAACAATATTTAAGGATAATAATTAGGGAAAATAGCAAAATAAATAACAATATTTCTATATTTTTATGACTTCATAAATATATTCGTTTAATATATAACTCAGAAAATAACTAAACTTTTGGTTTACCTAATGGCGTGCGCCGCTTATGCGCTTTAAAATAGGGAATTAAAATGAATGTCAAAAACATTAATTTTTAATAGTTTTACAAATAAATCCACGACGGCATATATTTATATTAAATTTAATATTTCAGTCACAGACACAGTTTTTATGTTAAGAGTGAAAGAAAATCACCAGATGAAGTTTGAATTTGGTTTTCAATTATACTCTTTGAATTTTTATATAAACAAATGGTTTAATGAGTGCGGAGCGGTGAGTATTCGGCGGCTAAGGCTCGGCTTCGAATCCGAAGGTGTCATGTCCGATTCTGACCATAGTCCGATTGCCCAATGAATCTTTAATTTGAAGTCAAAGAAAAACATACGCCTTGCTTTGAAGACCACGTTAAGCTGTCGGTCGCAGACGTTTTCATCGCATTGGTGACGATAGTCCTTAACAGCTCCCAAACCACACTGGGCCAGCGTGAAAACCTTAAGGTTGTCTTGACTTAAAGACTTGTCTTTCAATATGAAATTCAAAAATTTCGGGAGGGTATGGCTTGACATTGGTGTTAATAAAGCCCGACATAACAATCGGTATGGAAATTACATGGATAAGCAGTTTGTCTTTTACGGTATATTAATTGATGGATTAGTTTATTAAATAGTATGAAATGAAAACAATAAACCTAGAATTGGGGAAAAGCGAATTAACGATTCATGCACGACTAAATCTACAAAATTAGAAGCCCGATCGAAACTAAATTTGATCGATTGTGTAATGGATCGAGTGAGAAAGGTCTTTTGGAAATTCCCTTTTTATCGGAGTAAAGGGTGTTGATTTTTCTATGAAACTTTTTATGTAGCGAGGTGTGATTACGTTTGCTATAAATGTTGCTTATTAAAAACGCGAAGATCCATCTTTCGTATTTAGGTGAACGAGAGAGTAAGATTGATTAATGTATAATATGAAAAAATTGGGTGTATTGTGTCAATCTTCTTTGTGTGTCTGAACCATTCATCCAAATTATTACAATATTTGCGATATGTTGCACTTGTAAACGAGGTTTTTGAAAAAATAAACTAGCAATTGTCTCCGACTTCATCTGCCTATTCATACTGTTGAACCAAATTACTGAATTGATTTTAAAAGTTTTTTCATAAATGAGAAGCTCCTTGAGTAGAATAGACTATTAACATTTCGCTTTGGCATCATATATTTGTTCTATTTCAGATTCTAAAAATTTTTCCATTCATAAATAGCTACACTATCTCCGAGTAATACCGCTTAAGTTTTACTTTGATTTTAGTCCCGTCCAAACCGGAACTGTGATAGAAAAAGTAATCGAAATTGCAAGGACGAAAAGCAGAACCTAAAGTCGAGACCGGAATCGAGGTCCGATCTAAGTTCGGAATCAAGTGTGGTAATAAAATTAGAATCAAGAGCGTGATCGGGATTAGTGCAGCACGAGATCGGAATTCAGAGCGGGATAATAATCATAATTTATTTACATCGAAAATGGGTTCAAAATCAAAAACGGCACCGCGGTCATTATCGAGACAGACAAACTGGCTTCGAGAGCAGCTGGTCTACTGTGACTGAAATAAGGCAACAATGGTTTGGTTGTGAAAACGCGATAGCTGGAAATCGCTACTATGTTATACTTTGACAGCACTGTCTGAAAACCTTTTTTTTTGCGATTGTCATTTCGAAACTTTCTCAATACGGCGTGGAGCAATTAACATCTTAAATAGTTACGACATAAACTGGCTTCTCCTTAGAATGATAACACAGTGGAATCTCAATAACTCGCACCTCGTTAAGTCGAAATCATCAGTAAGTCGAAAAAAATTGCCATTCCCTTCCGATGAACCTCTAAATACGCGGTATCTCGAATTGTTTAGACTTTGTAACCCGAACAAAATGTTATTTCCCTACAAACTATTGATGATACATATTTATACTCTATAAAACGAATTTCAAAAAGGGGACTCCGTAAGTCGTAGTTGGTAAAATATAATGATGTCTTACTTGGAATTCCCCGAAATAACAGCAATAAATTCCAAAACGAATGTTCAGGTTCAGGGCTTCTAATCTATTGTTTTTGTCTTGTACACGTGCAATGAATGAATACATTCATGAAACTTTCTAAGTAACACAGCTGTGAACGTTGTGTTTGTTCCGTTATGTTTGATTTTTTTAATGTACAGTTTACTTTGTAAGTCGAAATTTCAGCAGTTAAGTCATATGTATCTTGAAGTTCTTGTTAAGTCAAAAACTCGTTAACTCAATTTTTTGCATTCTCCTTGGCATTCCAGTTATTGAGATTTCACTGTAATTGTATTTCTATTTTCGTTTCACGGTACATTCCTATTTATTTTGTTAAAAAACAACATTTTAACTTCATAAATAATATATAACAAATTAAATTTTATTGGTGTTACTAGCCTTCTTTATTAGTTTGTACAATATTCTAAATTAGATTTCAAAGATTAATAATTTGTGGAAAATTTTAAACTTAATACGAAATTTAAAGTCTTGAAAATACGCAAAGATTGTTTAACTTCTGATAATGCTAATGTAATGAATAATCTTTCTAATAAAATAATTTTACACGGTAAATAATATAAAGTTCGACTAAAGGTAATTAAATGTTAGTTTTTTCGAGTTCTTAATTAATAAAACATGCCATATTAAGTAATTTGAAAACAATATTAAAGAATTTCAAAGAAATGTCTGACATAGCTTATTATTCTTTGCTGATTTGTAATCTATGTTAATTATAACAACTTTCCAATAACAATGTGATTAAAAATACTGTTTTAAACGGATGCACACTTTGATAGTACAGCGATCGTAATAAATTAGTAAGAGTACAATTTTGACAGGTCTTCATTCAAAATGTTCGTGTCACGAGAATCACAGCGTGAATTTTCGAAAAACCATTTAATGATATCTAGAACTTCTGAAACGGTGCCTAATCAGCGCTACTTCGGCGCTGCGTTAATTTACCGCAGCAGGTCAGCCGAACCAAGAGTGGCACCGAGAACAGGATGACGATCAGCATCATGGTCAAGGTGGTAACCGGTCAAAACATGAGATGGAGGAATACATTCTATGTCGACTTTGGCGGTGCCGCGGGCAGAAGCTAGTATACACATAAATAATTTTACTAGTTTCATTTGCAATACCTTTTTTTTTATCTATAACAATGGAGTACGTCTACGGACGATATAAAAGTGTTTTTGCGAACGGATCCTTTGGACACAATTAGAAAAACGGCAGTGTGCAACATTTTGAAGATCAACAACAGATCCTAACAGCGGTATCCGTAATACAGCTTTGGGCATCTGTTGTCTTTTTATACAGGTGTGGATTGCATATTACATACCCAATATGGCCCATGGATCATATTTTACATGATTATTTCATATAAACAACCGGATTTGGAAACTGCAATATTAAAGTTATCATTTTGATTCGAAGTATTTTTTTCTTTAAGCCAAACCAAACGGTACATGTGTGGTAATCCTATCTTTTGCTGTTCGATCTAGTGCATCTAAGCAAGGGCATCTTCAAAAGGATATACGACTTTTTGCAATCGTATTGACGAGTTTTATTTGTTTTTCTCTGAACACTTATTCGTTTATCACATATCTTTATTAATTTTATGAATATTCCCAGAAGCTTTAAAAAAAATACGAAAATTTTGATAAATCCCTCGAATATAACAAAAAAAAATTTTTTTTAATTTTCTGAAAATTTGAAAAAATACTCGAATATTAGAAACTAAAAAATGAACGAATATTCCCGAAATTTCTTTGAAAACATTAATTAACTAAATGTAATAATTACATTATGAATTAATAAAATTAGTAGGATAATTAATATGAATTATTTCAATAAAGCTTACGTAAATCTCTTAAATTATTCGGGAATTGTCCCAAAATTTAACGGACTTTCGAAGAATTACTTAAATTGTCTAAAAAACTATCGAATTTTAGAGAAAATGTTTGAATTTTCCGGAAAATTGTCGAACATTCGTAGTTATCAACGCGCGACCTCTATAGTGCACAAATGGGAAGCATTAACATTCAATTGTATTCAGTCTAGGACACGGATATCAAGATAATGCAACTATGTATCCAGTGTTTGAGTATCCAGACTTAATTTATATTGAAACATTTACTTATACTGGACTATATGAATCTAATGAAATATTCTATTCTACTGAAAAATCGAGTTCTAGTGAAATATCAAGCAAAGAGATGAGTAAGTTACAAACGAGCATTGCAGATGGGTGAGCTATTATTGTTTATGGGTTGGAAATGTGTTCAAAATTAGGGAATTTCTTTCAGACATCGTGAAAAATTGTAAACTTTTAAGGTATCTCATTACAGAACGTCAGTGACGTACTTTTTATTTCTTAGAATGACGGTTTAAACAGAAAAGCGAAGTAAAATGTATGTATTTTACAGCCATAAAGTATTTTTGTACGCGAATTGATACTTTTTAATTTTTATATTTAACTATTAATTTTGCGTGCATCGAACTTAAATTAGCCGAATGATCACATACATTAAATTAATTAATGTAGTATTGAACAAATAACATTTTTTTTGCGTTGAAGTGAAGAAAAAAATACTCTTTTCTTGGCAATAAAACCGATACCATATTTTGTCACACTTACAGTTATTTATATTTCACTGATACCATAATGTCAAAATAAGTTCAAGTAATAATATGAATGTGTTTTTGGCGTTGCTATCGTCTTTGGTGATTGGAGAAGTTATTGTGCTGATCAGTTATTTGACATGTAAGTATTACTGGAGGAAAGCGACATCCTATAGTGAGTAATGAACTGAATTCAGTTGCATTTTAAACCCACAGTTAAATATTTTTTTTTTACATTTCCACAATATTTTATTATTAAACTTATGAATAAAATAAATTAACAAGAATCACGATTATTTACAATTCCTTTTCAGTTTTGGGATGTTGATATTGATTTGTGTGTTGTCAAATTTTTGTCACTTTACTGTAGGGGACATCATTAAGTTGTGTTAGCGACTAATCTCAGCGATTCGTTGTCGAACGACCGACAACTTGTCATTTATCATTTATGTGTCAATTCACACTGATTGATATATGTACACACACTGCTGCAGAATTACATGAAACCCATGAAACCTTTTATTTTTAACTTCAGTACAGTGACTAATAAACCTTTGCGCATAGGTCGTGGCGTCGTAGCATTTTCAATATTTCAAATTAAATTTAAATTCAAAATACGAGTATGAGACGACGAGTTTTCGCACACGTATCGTTGCGAAAATGAAATGTAAGCGCCGTTTTTTGCTCTACGATTATATTTCGAATTATTGTTTTTACGAGTTTACGTGTTTCTTCTAAGTTTGTTATTAACTAGTAAGACCGTTGTTTCTTACCGAACAACGGACTATATTTAATATTACATATCTGTGTTCGAAAAAAAAGAGACATTTACGTTGTCTATACACACATACACATTCACGTGTGCACGCAGAAAAAGTTTCTTCGTATTTTATATACATTTAATTATAATATACACACACACACACACACACACACAAACACACATATATATGTAAGTAGTTTCGACAATCCTCTCTTAATGTTAACCTAACACTACCTAAAGAATTCTAAAGAGACGAAACAAGTGAAAATCTGAGGGTGTAAAGTTAGGGCCATACGGTGGATGTATTAACACTTCCTAACCAAATTCTCTCAATATTTGCTGAGTGACTAAAGATGTGTGTGATGGTCTGGCGTTATCATGCTGAAAAATCACACCCTTTGTGTTGATCAATTCCGGCCTTTATTTTCTAATTCTTGCTCGAGTCTCATCCACTGTTGGCGGTACAAATCTGAATTGATGGTTTTGTCGGCAGTAACAGCTCATAATTAATAAAGCCTTTCCAATACCACCGAACGCATAGCATCAATTTATTGAGAGTTAATCCGGGTTTCGCTATAGTCTGTGGAGCATGCCCGCCTTTTATCCATGATCTTTTTCGAACAGTCATGTCGTGGGCAATCCGTTTTTTCACCACATCTTTTCAGAAACGGTTCGATTTCATTACGCTTCAACATATAATCGCAAATGAGTACACGATTCATTAGATTTCTTTTAGTGAATTTGTGTAGGATTCAAGTGTCGAGTTTCTTTGTATATCCAGCTTTTTTCAAATGCGTCAAAATTGTTTTGTGGTCAATCTCCAGCGCTTCAGCTATGTCCTAAGAACTAATATACCGACCTCGATCTACTTTATCCAAAATGACATCGACTTTGTCCGTAACAGGTCGACCAGACAGAGGTTCATCTTTAACATCAAATTTACCCGACTGAAAACGTTTGAACCAGTTTTGTGCTACTCTTACTGACACTGCATTAGGTCCATAAGCGTCACAATTTTTTTTGCGGCTTATGTAGTATTTGTCCCTTTTTTTGTAATAAAAGTACAAAATATATCGAATTTCTAGATTACGTTCTCTCGTTTTGGTGGACAGAGAAAAAATTAAAAATTGACGGGATCCCGGTTTTACATTTTATTTTTCTTTTTTTGTTTATTTTATCTATCTAAAGGTATCAAAACTAGCCAGATATAAACAAAACAACCAAAGAGATTTTACTGCAACTTTTTATCTACGAAATACGAAAAAACCTTTTTCCCGACGTAATATATTGAACGCCTCATAATACTTTTTAGGGCAATATATTTAATGAATTTAATGTTTTAAATTTTTTATACCAATAAGTATGGATTAACTGCTATGTGTTGTAAAAAAATTTGACCCTAAAGGCCAACTCTGCAACTTCCCGCTAAGTTTATCCGTTTCGTAGTTATTTCAAAAAAACGATTTGTTTCGATTTCTTTCGACAACGATTTATCGGAAACGAATCAACCGATTTTGACCCGGTTTGCGGCAATCGACGTGTTTTTAATAGGTTAAGAGCTGATTAGATTTTGAAATTGATCAGTCAAGGCACTTTAAAGTTATTTTGAAAAAAACCCTTTAAAAAAATTTTTTTTTCTTAGTTTTTTGAAAATTTCTCAAAATCTACCGGTTCAAATCGACCCAAACTTTCAGGAAATCTAAGTTTGGTGAAACTCTTTAGAAAGCCGTTTAGTGGGCTCGATTCGGTCAAGCCGTTTAAAAGTTATAAGAGGTTTACATACATCCACATATACATACACACATACCGACACAGACATACGGACATCATCTCAGAGATGATCAGGGAAGCTTCCTAGACCCTCAGAACGTTGAGATCTGATGAGAACTCGATTTTTGCAAAATGGGGTGAAATCAATAACTTCCCGAAAATTTTAGAAAATTTTCAATTTTCTTAGCGGGAAGTTTTTTAACTTCCCGCTAAGGGAATTTAAAAAATCATGTGAAAAAATCAATCAATGCAATAGACTGACCTTTTTAGGTCAGTCTATTGCATTTTTTGACGTGACAACGTCTTAAATTAGGTTGCGGCTGGGAGTCACTTATGAAAAAGTGTAACGCTCGGTAACGTAACGATGAGTCACCGAACGAGAGAGGCCCGCCGAATGCCTTGCGTCTCTCCCACTCAACTATGATCGGTCTGCCGCGCGCAGCACTAGAGAATTAGTGCATAGCTTGCAAATGTATTGCAAGTTATTGTATGTATATTTGTATATAAATACGTATGTATGTGTAAAGGTAAAAATAAAATTTTGTTAATATGAAATTCAGTGCGAGATTCTTTGTATAAATTAATGTTTTAAATATAATTCTTTGTATAAATAAATGTTTTAAATTGTTACTATTATTTCATCCTTCTTCCTACTATACGAATGAATATTCACATTAAAATGATTTTACCATTCAAAGTCGTTGTCACGTAAAACTTTCGCCCGTATACCGACTTTACAGGCAACCAAATTTTTTTTTAAATCCCTATTGCCTTCTGTCAAACTCAAAAATATTCAATGTATATGTTTTACAAAAACGCTTCTTTTTCTATCGGCTGTATTAAGCATATAGTTTTATGTGACATTTTGTCTTTTTGTACGTATGCAATCCCAAAATGTACTCCACTTGAGCATGACTTTCGTATTTACGATGACGGTAAGCAACGTTTTTGTTACTAAATAGCGCTGTATGCGGACAATTCAGATGTGTATGCATTCGTAACACTTTTCGCATCGTGTGCCGTACGCTAATACGTAATACAATATATTACGTCATTTCGCAACGACCCGTGTGCGAAGCTCTGCCTGGTGTCCAATTCTAATTTCTAGTGACAAATAGATTGGGTGTGCTAAGTGTAAAATTGCTACCGCACTACAAGGGAACAACCAAAGGGGTCCGATTCAATTTTAGCTTTTGCAAAATAATAAATGAGCGATGTTACGAATATGTACTATATTCCCGCGCTTATTTTTCATTTCGTAAGAGTTTCATAGTTTTGCATGGAACCGATGAAAATTTGTAATACAAGTACATATTATATCTAGATATAAATTGAACTGCATGAGAACAGTGGCTTTCACATCATTATTGGAACATAACTTGACATTTCGTAAGATTATATATAATAAAATATAGCAATGAAATATTACGTCAAATATTTCATTGCTATATTCGATTAATACGGTTTAATTGGATAAAGCAAAGGAATGATTGTGGCCGGGCCGTCGACGCGCTAAGTTCGTGTCGGAAGGTTACAGTGTCGGTACCTCATCGCAAATAAACTAGTCGACGAGGTCGCTACTTCGAACGGATTAAAACACTTTCATGTGCTTCGGAAATTTCGTTAAGTCGCCGTTAAGTTTATATAACCGGCGTCGCTGATTGATCAATGACTTTTTAAGTTAAGCGGACTTGAACCACTCACATTGAGCCATATTGATCTGGGATGTCGTCACCTATCATGTCTGTGACGATGGCCGTTAGGAGCCTTGACCTATCCTGGACGAGCGGGGTGGATTAAGTTTCGAACTACTCGTTTTGGAATAAAAATGATTACGGGAGGGGATATGTCCTAGCGGTTGAGTGACAAAATAAAACCTGACAAGAAATTACTAACGCGATGACTGTGACCGGATTTTAGGTGGCGCAATCCTGGCGTTCTCCCCAAAGTAAACGCATTCAATATGGCGTCTAGTAAAAGAAATTTTATTTGAGATATAAAATATTTCTAGCAATATAAATAAGTGTTTACACAAAGTGTAGGATTGATTGCCTTGATCGCTTTTCATGTTCTAATAGTTTTTGTTAACATATAAAAAACCCGTTACGAGGATCCTTAAAATGACTTCAATGAATAAACATGCATAAGACCTTAAAATTTTAGGAAATTCCTTTCTAGATAAAGTTGCTGTACTCTAATAGACAGCGCACGGCCAATTATGTAAAAGTTGTTTCTGTAGATAAGACTCAACACCTTTTTAGTTTTTTAAACATGGAAACTGAAATGAAAAGATAACGGATGGACAAAAGTTGCTGGTCTTCTAACAGAGAAAATCCAGACCTACCTGGAATGGCATTTGTGTTAGCATTTTCGCAGCGTCCCATTTAAATAACAGCTTTCGCAGCCAAATGTCATGTAAACAAAAATATCTCAAATAAAGCTGCTGGATGACATAATGTAGCTTTTTGCTCAAGTAGTTTTTGAGACAGCTGGCTTTTGGGGCGGTGAGGCAGTCGCACCTTCTTTACGTGACCTATGGCCGTAAACGCAGGAACAAAGGAGGCGATTCTGGATGCTATATTTTTTTATAGCATAGTCGACAAGCATACGAGCAGGCGACCCATCAGAGAGTTGATAATCATCTCCGCCCATGCACACTCGCAATCACAGAGAAGTGTGTAGCCGTCCTTTTAGAATGAATAGAATATCTAATGGGCCTGGCTGAAAACCAGTGCTGCAGTGAATCACTCTAGTAGTATGTTGAGTTAAGCTCCTGTTTGGCATCACAATTTTTTTCATGCATGCATTAATAAATATAAGTTTAGTTTTAATGTACAATATAAAATTGCATGCATGTATAAAAGGAAGTCAAATAAAGAAATTCTATGATTATGTTTATGTCTAATGGCGAGAGATTGATATCATAGAAAGGGGAGAGAGAAATAGTGGGCCGCCGGAACTGTCGCTCACTGGACGGAATGCCACAGCGGAAGCTGCTACTTCACCTCAGTATTATACGAGAGTAGTTTTTCAATGTAATTTCCAATGTTAATTTCCTATTATATGATTTCTAAATTTATGGTATCTCCACAAATAGATTCAATGCTAGCAATATAATATCATTTGACTTAAGCCTACACTAACGTACGTATGCGTAACGTACCATAACACTTATAATAAAAGTCTAGGTTCATGTAAATCATTTCTGGGAATATTTATATATATATAAACTTGATTACAGAATTAATTTCCTTGACAATAATATTCGATACCTATACTCAATTCAATAGATACTCAGATAAGTAACGTAAGTAATTAAATAAGTTACACGACACTTACATATGTAATTTCTACAACAAATAAATACATGGACAAACAGCGTAAAGCATATAAATAATCGGTCACTACAAAATACGGTATCTCTCTGGCGCCATTTGTAGTGGAGTATCCGAACAAAAGCGGGACCGCTTAAAAGTTTAATGTGCTGTATCTTTAATATTTCGATGAATATTGTAGCAGCCGCGTCGTGTCAAAGGCCGAGCCATCAATAGTTTAGTGTGGAAATTCTGACCGACGTCGTTCGGACTGTCGAAATTTCTTACAAACAGAACTGCATTTAACTGCCAACGAAATAATAAATATCTGTCTTACGGGTGTATTTTTTGAGTTTTCTACGGTGCGATTAATCTATTTAAATAGAAAAAGTCCATTGTTGAATCTTTCGAGCCACATGCCCATATGTTAGAGAGAAATCCACACCAGGGCATATAGACAGGTTTTCGTAATCAGTTGCCTGTTTAAATCTATTTAAATAAAAAAATCAATTAATAAATTCATCGAACCACACGTTGACATGTTAGAGAGAAACCCACGAGCGCATATAGACAGCTTCTCGCAGTCAGTTGTCTGTTTGTGTCTGTTTAAATCTATTTAAATAAAAAAATCCATTCATAAATCCATTGAGTCACGTGTTTATATGTTAGAAATCAATGCACCAGAGCATAGATAGCGTCTCATAATGACCACTTTTCTGTCTGTGTGGAAATATTAATCGTTGTTAATGAAGCAAGAGAGATTTATACAAAGATCGTACCAAGCGGAAATCTGTAGTTTCTGCCTATCCTTTTGAGAAACAGGCGTAAGTTTATAAGAATAATAATAATTGTACTCGCCGGGACAGTCTTGAGAAATAGTCAGTTCGGGGACTCGCCCTTCCGACGCCGTCTCGTGCAGGTGTCCGGCCGCGCCAACCGCGATCGTCTAGTGGCTACTTTATGTTTGTTGTTGTTTTTCACTCCCGCTGATATCTATTCTGCCCGAAAAACGAGTCTATCCCGTGCTAACCCGCGCTTTTTGGCTTCCATTCGACCGCGCATGGGCGAACTACTTTTAATTACGTAGCGCCGGCTAACGTACTAATGTCGTCTCGCGCATATGCCCCCTCCCGCCGCCGCATCTGTCAATTGACTTTTGTCTATGGGTGACAAACCTTTAATAGAAAAAGGGAAAATGGCGTAAACAGTTATAATTTATAGATAATAAGTAAGTTGTGAGTTTATAGATAGGTTATTGAGTTCGGTTGTGCGTAAGAACTGCTGTTACTTTAATGTTATGCGTTTTATTCTTTCTTTATGTACTTCCTTACAAATGATTTTTAATTTGCAATAGTGTAAATAAATTTAGAAAAATGTTTTCACACTTTCAACTGTGACGCAGGTGAACCATCAAGGACATGAATTAAAGGACTCCGTCTAAATCGCTACTGTGATTTTATAAATATACATTAGGATATAATATTATTTTTCTTTTCCATTTTTTGACACTACAAGTCTATGTGATAGCATTATATGTAATTACTTTAATCTTATTTTAATTATTTTATTTACTATATTGAAGTTATATTCCCGAATGTATGAAGAGATGTACAAACACTTTTATATAATTGTAATGCTGGAATTATAATTAATAAATTAATTAACAAAATTATGCTACCTTCTATTTTATTAGCGTTCATTCTAGAAAAAAAATATGATTCAGATCTAGACTAGCATTATAGTCAATCGCTACGCCTGTTCGCGCAGTCTATGGTTGCAGCGGACTCGGCTGCGTCTTCGTATTGCAATTATTTAGATAATTCGTATTTGAACCATCAACAACTCCAAATGATCTATTCAATTCTAGTTACACCAGTTAAGTTAATACTTTACTGGGCGCTAGGTCAATATATCGATGAAAAAAAAAACATTATTATTAGATTACGACCTCGAGTATAAAATTGTTGGATTAATGCACTAGCCACTTAGACGATTATGTGCAATGAAATATTCGAAAGTGACACTTACTGGATCTGGCTTATCTCTGCCCGTCTATCTATTTGACTGTACGTCTGTCACAGCCTAGTTTTTTTTTAATCCTCTGAATGAAAAAAAGGGCAACTTGATACATACAGAGTAACTAAGCGATTTATTTACTAAAATACAGTGTATATATACGATTTTAGATTTCGGTGGTTAATTTTGAAATTAAAAATATAACTGCCAAGGCATCATTTGTCTTATCAAATGAACGATGTTGTTATGAAATATAAAAAATAATTATTTCGTAAAATCAGTATCGCCTATGGATTCGATCCCGGTGCAGTCCTGGATCTCGATGCCGATGAATCGTCCCAGAGGAATGCGTACATTAACACCGACACACAAAGTACCTTTGAATTATTTTATTATAAGACGATCTCGCTCCGACTCTCGATCTCGGCCCCGATACCGCTAGCGACTACGGCCTTGAACCGGTGTCTATCTTAATCTTTCATTGAATATCATTCTTATCCATGATCGATCGCTATATAAGAGGTGTATAATATATAGGCCAATTTAGGCACGTGAATTGTAAGGTATAATAAAGTTTCTACCTACCTTAATTCTACAATACGTCAAGTTACATATTTATATGTAAAAAAATAATGGCAATTTTATTTGAAACATTTGACCATCGAATTCGTATGAAAAATACGTCTAAAGCAATTATATATCCCGTACGTGACAGTTAAATCGATCAGTCATTCTGTATAAAGGTAACCTACGCCTGCAATGCCAAATTTTAAATAATCATTTAAGCGAACATTATTTTATAATTTTAGGTGTAAACGAGTAGAATGTCGTGAAAACCGAAACAAAAGTCTAGAAAAGATAAAGGCTACGTTCTATTAATAATTATCCAAATCGCATAGACAACTCGCAGTCTCTAGTCTCGCGCGCTTTTGCGTCCCGACCCCGCCCGAATTATTACGAAGGTGTCCGAGGCAGACCGAAGCTTAATGTATTGAATCGTGTGATACTGTGACGTTTACGCGTGATGTGCAACATCACATTACGCAGTCACGTAATATCACGCCGGTAATATTACACGCATCACTTACACGACTCTAGTACATTGCATATATTTATACTTCAGCAGGAATCTTGGTGAAGTGCGAATGTATATACCTAGCATAGTTTAAGTGTAACACTGTGCATACTTTAATGCTAAGAGCCACTTCCATCATCAAACGTTCGAGATAAATACGTCGCTGTAGTGACATCTCTATGGCGTGATTTCACCATAGACGCTTCATCGGAAGATTCGTCTTGTAGCGACATTTAAACATTACGACTTGTGATCTGGGTTATTAAAAGATTTATTTTCCTTTGGAAATACAAATTAATGTATTAAAATTAGTAATGTCAGTGAATCTCATTATAAATAATATTGATACTGCTATTTGTTTTAGTTTTACATTTTCACCTTACAATCACAATCACTAATTCTATGCGTATGTCTGTTGATCAAACGAAAACATTTTAACCATAACATTCGGTTTCCATCAATAAACCCCGATTGGTTCAAATTATACGAGTACGCATACGCAGTGGCGTAGAGCGGACTAATATAGAAGTAATAGTAGCGAGGCCCGTTTTCTTTTGTTCCCAAGATCTACTCAATAAATCTGTTTTACCAAACATGCTCTGACGCCACATACCTACTCATGATACTGAAAAAATAAGCATGCGCGGAAAGAGAACATTGAAAAGTATATGCATTTGAAAAAAAGTTTTATTTTGTAGCTTGAGTGATTTAATTGTTTACAGAAGTGTATAATATTCTTTGGCTTTTTGCTTTGCTGAAGTCCTCTTGTAAGGACTTGTAATTATTTTTTGCTTCATACTCTTTATGAAGTTCTTGATAATTTTTGACTTAGAAAAACTTCTTTCAGCGGAAGCTGTACTTGCAGGCATAGTCAACATAATTCTAATAGTAATGTAAGTATTGGGATAGATGTCTATAATTTCATTTATAATTATGTATTGAATCATCTAATTAGCATCTCTAATGGAGTTTGGCACTAAAATTTGTTTTAAGTTAAAATTGCTTTCTCCATATACATATGGAGTAATTATAATTACTACACCTAAATCATTACAATGCTCCAAAAGCTTTTTATTTGGCAAAGATTGTAAATTATTAAGTCATACAGATATTCAAAATTGTTGTAATATTCAGTGAGTGCAGTAAATCTTGTGTCTTGCATTACGGCCTCGACCACTGTAACACTAAAATCAAAACTGATTCTATTTTCAGCGGAATCAATAGGCTCCTCTACAGCTTCATAACTAAACATTTTCTGTTTCTTGCGAACCCTTTTCTCCTTAAAAGTCATTGGAATCTCACAACTGCTCTTTTTTATGAAATCGCAGGCTTTCAAATTAAAGCCTGTTTTCCTAAATTTGTGGATTCACTCACTAGTCAAAGTATATAATCTGAAGTATCTACTTCTAGAATTTTTTAAATCTCCAATATTTTCTCCAAAATATTTACCACCTTCACTGTTTTGTATGAAAAATGCGTGTAGTAAAAAAAGGTTTTGAAAAGCTCAGCTGTGTTGCCAGTTCTGTGACGAGTGTGGCCGATATTTTTTAGGTTTTTATTTGATTTAAAATAAATGGGGAATTTACGTCTAGTGGCATTGCAATTAAAAAGGCCTCACGAGGCCCCTTCAACTGCGAGGTCGTGGGCGAGGGTCCACTTCGCCCACACCTAGCTGCGCCACTGCTACGATACGTGGGTCAAACTGAAAGTCCTTAGAAAATTAAAGACTAAGCAAACCACTGGGAGGAACACTTTGCCCACTCGAACTTAAGGGTCGTTTCGACGGCCTTTTCATATGGAGCCACTGCTTCATCGGCGTCCGTATATCACTTTTATCGAAGTTTTTCTTTTATTATAGGAAATTAAGCGGGTGAGTCGGTATTTCTATACCTGACAACCCCAAATCGTTAGTCGTTTGTCTAGCGCATGTGGTTAGCTGTTGTCACGATGAAGGAGAATCCTACTGCAAGGTGTTTTTCCCGAACTTTTTCCAAAACATCAGGAAAGCAATTGTTAATGTACCAGTCTGCTTTGACTAAAATATATGTTGCACAATGACCTGCCATTCCGAAGAAAGAAACCATCAACGCTTCGACTACGTTTTAGTTTAGTAGGCAATTCTTCCAAAAGAAACATGTGTTTAGTTGTCTTTTGGTTTTAGGATCGTAACAATAAATTCAGCTTTCGTCACCTGTAACTATGCCGCATACAGCATTTGAGTCACCACCAGAAAATCTGCATCATTTCGCGGCACCAATTAACCGGACGGAGTTTTTGTGCTTCGATCAAAATATGAGGTATTCATCGTGTACAAAGCTTCTTGATCGCTAAATGTTCATCAAGTATTTTGTGTACTTGACTTATACCGATACCTAAGATTGACCGAAACTGCTGGTAGATCACTCTTTAGTCAGTCTCTGTCACGAGCTGCACAGCACTGATGTCGTCTTCGATCGTCGCCGTAGAAAGATATCCCATATGCAGATCGTCAGTAAAATTAGCGGGACCACGTTTAAACTAGTTCAACCCGTTATGAATGTGGCAAGTGGCAAAGAATGGAGATTCGTCGTGAAAGACCAATCGAAGTCTGTTATAAATTTCTTGTTGGATTAAATGGCAAAGAAAATCATTGCATGAAAATTTTCTAGCATTAAATTAATGTCAACGTTAAATAAATAATTTTCTTTTTACCGCCAATTTGTAAAAACAAATGACAGATGAATGCAATATACAAAATAAGGTTGTCAGAGAGTTTTATTTTTAAAACATAAATATTTATTTATTGTATAGTTTCTAAGTGGTTAATTCTAAAAAAAATGAATGTGGCCTACGTAGTTCGTTAATATAACGAACTACTCAACTATTGCATCGAAATTCGATTTAACGAAGCTTATTCGAACTTGGTTAAAAATATTTGTTTTTGGTGTACCCTGTATGTCCTTTTTGACATTAATTGAAATGATAAAAAAACTTCGCTCCAGAATATTCTCGTTGTATATACATTTTTCAGTGAGATAGAATATTTTAATTTCGCCCTAAAGAATGTGGAGATAAATTTTATTATTTTACGTCCGTATTTTTGTACTCGAATAATCATATTCTATAACTCGGCATAGAAAAAAATATAACTCAGGAAAAACCAGCCGGCGTGTCTGTTAAAGACTGTACTTCACAAAATACTTCGAGTGGCCTGGTATTGAACATTAACATCAATAGTAGGATTTGATGACTGACACTAGAATACGATGCGCGATGCGAAATCGTCTCCGGACCGTACACGGCCCGCACCGCTAGAGGTCGCGCGTGGTCACGTCAACTTCTTTCCATAATCACGATGTTTGCAGCAGCGGGTGAGAGTTAAAAAATAAAATCACCGAATATCCGGCGAGATCGGCGGCGGCGTCGTAAACAGAGTATTATCGGTGCTTTTCTGTATATATATATATATGTTTTTTTTGCAGTGAAAGGAAGTGTCGGACGAGTCGCTTAATCTGTTTCTGAGGAGGAAAAAGCTCCGATCGGATCTCGCACCGGCCGCGCAGTTTACACACCCCAACTTTCCCAATATGTCCGTCCGGTGTTTGTTCCCTTTTAGCTAATGAACACAGCGCCCTAAAAGTTCCGTTATTCGAAACGATTCAAACTTATATCGTGCGAAAAGTTTAAGAGAATCGAGAATGGACTTGTTTTGAACTCCTGTCGGACCGTTTGAAAAGCGCTGAGCTTAACCGACGCAGTGGGGACGACGGCTGCCGTTAGAGGCGCCACAGCTGCTGTGCCAATTTTATGTTGATGAGATAATTAATCAGTTGTTTGAATTTAAAACTTATTATTAATATATAATAATACCAGCACGCTCTCACAGAATATAGACGTTAAGGTGAAGCTTCTGCTGTTGTATATCATCTGATGAGTGAGAATCCCGGTGGGCAAGTCTCCCCTCCATCAGATATCCTATTCTTTCCCAAAAGACCGGCAACGCACTTGTCACTTTTTTGGACATGCGAGTGTCCATGGGACGCAATGATCAACTACTCTCTGATGATTCGTGGTCTGCCCCTTCGAAATGCTATAGAAAAGAAAGTTACTCTTTCATTTTAACGAAAACAATTTGGTCAAATCAATCAAATTAAAACTGAAACGGTGCAGTATAAGTCTATGTGAATATGACCTAACCCTCGTTGTTTTATTCGTTTACGTTTATTTGAACATATCGTTTATGTGGCACATCAAAGGATGCTTTAAAAAATAATGAAAACGCCGCCGATTTGCTCTCCAACCCGCAAGTAACGAAAATGTTTGTTTGATAACGGAATCGGGTACATATCTTTCTATTATTAGGTTTGTTTATGTTTATTGTTCATTTGGTACGCGAAAAATAAAATCATTTTCCAAACACAGACGCTATAAAGATCATGTATTTCAATTGAAATACGAATTCGTGTGATTGACTTTTAAAACTGTTGTAGTTAATTTAGTCGTTTCTATTATCCACTAGAAATGATCGTTTGTTAACCTTTCTAGGTATTAAATATATATACAGTTAAATAATAACTAAAAATATTTAAACTTGTCGACTGGAGTGACGAACGTATTTCTAGTAAATATCTTCATAATCCTTGTTTCTCGTAAATTTTGAGGTGTTTAGTACTTAACATAAGACAGACTGCGGTATTAATTACTTATTATTGTTAATGGAAATACATATTTTTTTAAATCGTGAATTACGTCAGTCGAAATCTAAAATAAAATTTTGGAAAATCCAAAAGAGCATTCCTCATCGCGGTCGTTCAATTTTTACAATATATATATATATATATATATATATATATATTAGTACGAATGTTTTTTCTTGTTATTCGTGCATTTATATAAGTCTACAAGTACATTATGAGTAACATGAAAAAAATTTAAGTTCAAAAAATAGCTCGATTTTTATAAGGTGAGAGTGGAGCACTACCACAGCGCTCCACTTATGAGGCTTGTAAACGGACGCAAGTGTTGTAAACGGACCTAAATTTACTATACTATGTACCTATTATATACATGTATATATAATATATAACGAACAAAATGTCCAGTGGTATTTTTACAATACTAATTACAATTAAACTACTTTGAATTAGACCGTGATCATCGAAAGGATTTAGTTTAGGAAATTACTAAAGCGTTTGCAAAAAAAAAATGGACTAGATCAGTTAAATTTTTCGTGAGCTATCGTGACCACGCGAGTATGGATGCATACAGACGCACGGACGTCCACGAAATAATTTTGTTAAACATCTTTTTCATTAATTTAAAAAGTAAAATGTCTTTTAAAATGTCATAGGTGTTGAAAGTAGTGTTTTTCCTTGATATTCACGTGTAAATATTATTACATAAGTGCGACAAAAAATGGAAAGAGACACTTTCAATTCAAAAAATCACTTGATTTCTGTAAGGCGAGAGTAGAGCACTACCTCAACGTTCCGCTTATGAAACGTGCAATAGTTCAGGTTCATCTAGAATGCGGTGCATGCAGTGAAGGTATCTTTAGGTATGTCCAATGGAATAACCGTCCTTTGCTTCAGGTAAATTGGTACTTTAACAATTTTACTTAAATCAAATTTATAAACTAATGAATGCTTACGTGAAGTAAATAAATACACTACCATAGACGCCTGCTAGGAATATTAATAAATTTCAAAATCCAATTATAGAGTGCGGTCGCTCCGAGCGGGCGAGGCGCGCGTTCGTCTTCTCCAAATTCCCCGACTCGCAGTCGGAACTCGGCGATAACTCCAATCACGCGGACCGACTATATTAACATTTCATTTAAGTTCCATTTGACTTAGTCCCGAAATATGGTGGGCGGAGGAGCCGAGTTCGCCGTTCGGGAAAGTATAATAATACAGTGTATGCGTTTCATCGCAAAACGTCGGAAATTTTTTTTTCGACATTAGAGAAATATTAAGAATTGTTCGAGTTTCATAAGGGGAATCGTCAAAATGAAGCGTATTCTCAATAACTGGTCACACTGTCAACTCCAAATACGGATAATTTTGGAAAACCATATATAACAATTTTTTTATTCTATCGACCATAAGTGCCTGGATATTACAATTTTGTATACGTTAAGGAATTATCTTATAATTCTTTTTCGATTTTCATAGATCTATGGCTTTATTCTTCAATTCGAATAAAGCAAATGTAGTTACTCTAAGATCGAACATGACCATTTATCAAGAACGTACTATAAATTCTATTTATCAGACAGAAGAAGTTTTCATTTCAAAAAAACATTTAAAATAAATTGGAGTTTACAAATAAATAGAGAAAAAACTTATTACAATATATTGTTTCGGTTATTTCGTTATTTTTAAGACTATGCTTATTTTGTGGTGAGACACTTTTTTCGCTTTTCACGTATCCATCGTTACACAATTCAGAAATTTTGATTAGACTCATCCACCAAAGAGATCTAGAATTCTCCTTAGCTCAGAATACGTAATAGCCTCGTAAGTAGTACTCATCTGGCTGTGTACGCTCACGCGCCGCGCGTACGGGCCTTGCTTAACATACGATACATCTTTAATTAAGTTACTCACTAAAAGCGTATGTCCCGGCACAGCCGGCTGGCTTTGATGTTTTCGCGTTTGATGTCCATCGACGCATCAACGGCCGCGGGAAGGCGACGTCAGATGTCAGGCTACATTAACCGGTAATTACATCGTGCCGATGATCAAAATGTTGCATAACATTTATTTATTCATCGGGGTCGTGAGGTGAACGTCGTCGGGTCGGTGTCTATGGCATCGGCTTCAGACCAGAAGATAAAAATTTCGAACATACCGACGATCGATTTTAAATCAGTGAGTTGTTGACTTAAGTCAGATTAAACTACTAGCTAAGTCCAGAACGGTTTGATTGAATCGGTGGCGACGATCGCTAGAAGCCCCCGATTAGTAGTAAGCCAGCGTGGAGACCTTAAAGCCCAAAGCCCTCAATCTCATATAAAAAGGTTTTGGGAGAACATGTATACTTTGGCGTTGGGGTAAATATAGCCTGTCACAACGAATAGTGATATGAATGACAACGGTTTTATAATATTTATATGGAGATTCTTGGAGTTCATATAAAATTTTTGTAGAGTATCTCAACCGGTAATTAATGAAATGAAACAAGTCAATGTACCCAAATTTTATATGACAAGTGAAATACTGTACACAGATCGCGACAAAAGGTTGAATGAATTCTTTAAGCTTATATGTTTTGTTATAGTATTATATAACAGTTGAATAATTATTTTATAATTTTTTAAAAAATAATCATGGTTTTTCCAAAAAATACGATTAAAGTTATAAATTATTACATTTGGTCTTATTTGTGAAGTTTAATTGATAGAAATAAATTTGATTTGTGGCAAAGAATTGTTGTTTTTCGAAAGATGTAATAATGCGATTCTTTATTTTTGCAAAACCAACTAAAAAATTGGCTTTCTCCTCATCAGAAGCTACTTCCTTCTCTGAAACTTCCCAAGAAAATGTCCTATTATAAAATTTCGCCTAATTTACGTTCTGGAACAAAGTTGTTCTTGTAATTTGTATACGATTTTCCTTCTACTCGCGCTCGTTTAATAACTTAGTTTTTATAGACTAGGCTTTTCTATACCATTCTTTGTTCTTTTTCCTTTTCTCTTAATTACCATTTCTTGTGAATAGTTAGTTATATATATTTTATATATTGTTTAATTTTAATGCAAAACTACCAAATTGAGAATTAATGAAACATGTCTTTAAGGTTTATATATTGATACCAGCTTCCAGCCGTCGATGCGCCCGCGTGGGGAGAATGAATTCCTTCATCTTACATATCTACCGATTACGATAACTAATCATTATCCTGATCGCTGTCCCGTTCTCGATTCAGATTCCAGCTCTGCTCTCGATGCCAATGTGTATCATTTTCGATTCCGGACCCAGTTTGAATTTAAGTAGGTTCCAGGTAAAGGTCTCGATTCTAATATTGGTCCTGCGATCGATTACGTCCTCGTTCTGTTCTCGGTTTCGAATTCCGCCGGTCTCGGCTTTCGATTTTTAGGACAAAGCAGGGAAAATCGTAGTGTGAAAATAAAATTTACGCTGTGTTACATGAAGATAGTCGTGCTTTCTATGAATAAAAGAATTTTTAAGATCTTCTATAACATAAATATACAGATGAAGTCGAAGCGAAACGTTAAACTATTTTACTCAATACTTTCTTATTGAGGAAGTAATTTTTAGTTATTCGGTTCAATAATAAAAATACGCAGACAACGTCAGATACGAATGCTGATTACCTTTTTCAGAAATCTTCCCATTCGCGAGTAAAATATATCGTCAGTTTTATGGTAATTGTACGATTGGTTTAAGCACGCTAAAAAGCAAGAAAATACACGTTTATTTCCATAAACATATGTACAAAACCCCGCTCCCCCAACACAAATGGAAGAGAAGACTCATTTCATCACCTTACCTTAGTCCATAAAAAGTTTAATATAAAATTCAATCCCCCTCCACGCCGATAAAAAGTACACACACGCACACTCACGCCACTACCTAAAAACAACCAAACATGGCTATTAAAAAAAAATTAGAAAATCCAAAAGTGCACACCTCACCGCGGTCATTAACTTCTAAAATAAAAAATTTCAATAGAGTTTTTGATAATGAAATTTCAAGAAAAGATTTATCGATTTCAAATTTCGCGCCATTTCGTGAGATATTTATAATGGCGCATGCGCTGATCTCAAGTTTCCACATATGGCTTAAGGCTAATCTTCATTTGTATTTAAATACAGATATACAAACACCACTTCAACGCTCCGCTTGTGAGGCGTGCAATACATAGTCGTTTTTTAGTATTTTGTAAATTATAATTAAACGACAGTACTTAGAACGCTAATATTAACTAAGAATCAGCACAGGGTATAACTTTATATAATAAAAAAAAAGTATTCCGGTAAGATACATTTTTCGACCAATTTCTCTGCCACAAACATGGATCCATAAATACAGACTGACGGACGTCCAACAATGATTGATTTTAATGTTATTGTTTACTACATTAAACAAAATAATTATTTATAAAATATATCATATGTGCTAGACAGATTATTTAACTTGATATTAGTGCACTCATATTACCCTGTAAGTGTTATATTAGTAAAAAAAGTCATTTAAGTTTCGAAAGACTGGGTTTTTGACATGTCGAGAGTAGAGCACCACCTCAACGCTCCGCTTGTGAGGCGTGCAAAAATTACAATTTTTTTTATTTGTAATATTTTTTTATATCAAGATCAGCCAAACAGTTCTTAAGTTATAAAAGAATATAGAGACAAATAGTAGACTACAATTTGCACAATTACATGCTTTGACTTTACACAAATTTTCATCAAGATTACAGATTGACAATCAGATACACAGTAGCCTAGCATTTGCACAATCACATGTTTTGACTCAATACCGATTTTCATAAAAATCGGCTATACCATTCTTAAATCACAAAAGAACATATAAACAGACAGATAAATAGTAGCCTATTGTTTGAGCAATCACATGCTCTGATTGTAAACCATTTTTCATTAAGATAGGTGAATATATTTATTCATATTTTTACAAGAAGATGCAGACAGACGAACAGACAGACAGTAGCCTATCATTCGCATAATCTTATGTTCTGAATGTATATTTTTTTTTTTTCAGCAAATATCAACGTGTATCTCATATTTCAACAGTTATTTTAAAAACGCTTCAAGGTTTCTAAGCAATTTTTTGATTAAGTAACATTTTCGGAAATAATCGCTCGGAAGTATCATAAATTGTGTCTCCCCCCTTTATTTTTAAAAACATATGTCAAAAAATGTGAAAAAATTTAAAAAGGTAACGCTTAATAAAAACTTTCAACAAAAATGATTTTCAAGACGATTAGATATACTGTTTTTAGAGTTATTAACGAAAAACTATGTTTCTCAACAAAATCATGTAAGTGCCATAAAGAACGTCATTTTGCTGATGCACTTTTTCACGTTTTCAAATTTTCCATTTCCAAATTGTAGTAAGCGTTTTAATTGTGTTTGAACGCACTTAAAACTTAATAGATAATTTTGTATTTAGGTAAATACAATAAAATAGTTATGCGTTATAGTAAATTAATTAATGAAAAACTTTCTATGAAAGATTGTCATATGATTGTTTTCTTCGTATTTACTGGAAATTCACTTCTTATTTCATTTAACATAACCGATACGCATACTAAATTAATACATACGCTAGTTTTCAAGTCTACCCCTCGATAACCAACACGATTCCTATGCCAGTACCGATATTCGTGTATTGCATATATTTGTCTCGACGCCACTGCAGTGTATTATGTTCTTTTCCTTTTCAGACAACAATACCTCTTAGAAACCGGCCATGCGCGAAGGTGCTTCCATTGCTTTTAGGTACGTTTACATCGTCAAAAATCAAATTACCACGATGTAGGTTTTACGTTATTTCAAATAATTTATTTATCGCAAAAGACATGCATTCTCAGAGATTCCATGTACTTAAAGTCGAAATGAGTGTGTTGAAAAAGAAGTTACGAGCAATGGCTATTGATAACAAATTTTTAACTTGGCTTTGATATCGTGAATTCATGAAATACTTTATGAATATACAGTGTTCTCTTAAAATTTATAGTCAATCTGAGAATCATGTTTTATACAAATTTTCCGTCTTTGTCGTATTATTGTTATACATCCAAAAGAATCTTCTTGCAATTCTATTTTTCGTATTATATTCAGAAGCTTTTGTGAAGAAGTACTCTTGTAAAAACTAGAGTTAATTTAAAATTAATCATGCTTTTACGAGTCGTCTAGTCTGAAATTCGAGTACCATATTTTTAATAACGATACATTTCACTTTCATAAATATCAATTGTTCTATTTTTCTTTGAATTAAGTGTTTGTTCTGAAAATTAAGTCATAGTGATGGTATTTTTCTTATAAATCATTAAATGGTAATTTCGATTTTCGTTTAAAGAAAAGTTAAGCACATGCCTTAAAACATCCATTTTTAAATAACTTCAAAAAAGAAGAGAAGGTTTCAAATTTAACGCGTCTGTTTTTGGGGTTCCGTATTCAACAGGGGCCCTTATTATTTCGTCATGTCCGTCCGTTGATCTGTCTGTTTATCTGCCGTTTAGCTCAGCGACTTTAGCTAGAAAACTGTAATTTGGCATGAATATGTATATTAATCACGCCGACAAAGTGATAAACTATATAAATTTTTAAAACAATTTTAAATACAAATGAGCATGCGAACTAACAAGTAGGTGTGCACCGCCACCATTGGACACTCGTAACCCTCAAGGAGTCACCAGTGAGTTGCTAGCCTCTTGGTTAGGAATAAGATATTTGGTGGAAGAGGATTGCGTTGATAGAAGATGGAGCACGTGATGGAGGTGGTGTGGAGCACCGCAATTCTCACTCACTGGACGAAATGCAACATCCGAAGCTGTTACTTCATATCTCTATTCTGTAAGAGTGTAATGTCTTACCGGATTAGTCGGCCCATTTTCCTGCTGCAGCGAAATTGGCAACAGCATGGTTTACCATAACGTTATTAGCCTTTAAGCCGTGAACTCATTATGTTCATAGTATCAATAAAAAACCTTTTTCTAAGTTCACATATTGTAAGGGGTAACTACGGAACTCAACACTGCACGTGGCCTGATACGTATTTGAGCGGTTTTTTCGTAAAACATATTCACCGATTTCTCGAAACAGCTTAACCGATTTAGATAGTTTAAACGCTATTTCATTTCTACTAATTCTACTATTTCTACTATTCTAATGCAAATTCCAAGATCTTCAATAATTCCAAAAAACAAGTGTATTAGATTTTCTTCGATATATGCTTTTCACAGATTTAGTGTTGTTAATCAAACATGTTACAAATCTAAGTTAGATCATTTATAATATATCATATAATATTTATAGTGATTTAGTAAAAAATCGCGCATTTTTTATTATCAAAATCGGTTAGGAGTTTTTAGTTACGAATTATAGCCACTTGTCTCACCGCCCACACACTCATGCTCTCCTACTTCCCGCGGGGGAAAGGAGAGTACTTCGGGGAGAGTGTGGAGGGCCTTTTGACGAGTTAAAGGAAAATCAAGAAGCTTAAGGTTTTTGGAAACCGATCTGCTTAATCGACAACCTGCCTGTGAATCCGAAGGCGATCGCAATGAAACTTAGCTACTTGTGTATATTCTTAGATGATTAGCAGCGGCATTGTGTGATTCGGGATTTCCGTAATAATATCCAACTTTCTCCGTTTCAACTCTCCGTGCAGAAGTAAAGTCGACGGCCTGACCAATTGTATTGTAATATTCAAATCTACAATTGTTTTGGGCCACGAACAAAAGCTAGACGAATTATAAAATTCAATTAACCAGTCACTCAAAAAATATTAAATATTAGGGTGTCTCATAAATAATGTCGGTTCTTATGACTGACATTCATATGCTTTTTTTCTTACACACGTCATAACTCGTCACGACAAGTCTCTAGTTCTATGAAGGGTTTTACTTCCTATTAACGATAGTGCCTTTGTCAATTGATGTGGCAAGAGTTTTCGATAATAAAACATATAGACTGCGTTAAGTATGAAATTTGTGTTACGTTAAGATAAAAGTCTCAAAACAGAAGTTTAAAACACTCGCAGCAGCAGGGAAAGTATTTGAAATTGAAGGAGAAGGTAGCGTTAATTTATGGAGATTTGACGCTGGCAGATGATTCGCGCACTAGTCGGACACCTGTATGGGATACGGAGGTTACAAAGGAAGCAGTAGAAAACCAACCCACTACCTGGCCCTCGCCCAATATCGAAATTCTTTTGACCTTTTAAAGACACCATACATTGCCATTTAAAATCATTGGATAAGATCAATGAAAGTTGTCGAATAATGAATTAAAGGAGACTCAAGCGAAATGTACAGTCGAAGTGTGCAAACGGCTCGTCGCTTTGCCGAAAGGTTTTATTTTAAAGTTTTATTTTAACACATTGTTACTTGCGATGAAAGATAGATTTATCCATACAATCTAAGTATTGAAAATAAGTGGCACGATAAAGAAAAATTACCTAACAACCCGACTTGAAAAGAAAGTCGATTCGAGCCGAAAATATTGCTATGTGTCTGGTAAAATTAAGAACGTTTAGTGTATTTGAAGTAATTTCAGATGGTCGGAATATCACTGCAGTGAACAGCTGATACGAATGTATGAAGTTTTGCTGGAAAAATATACACGCTTAGTAAATCGAAAACAGGCACTCTTACAATATAACAATGTTAAACCACATAATGCGAAAGTTACACGGAATAAGGTGAAAAAAGTTGGTGGTATTAAACTCCTGCAATGTCCAGCATAAATATTACACCTTTGGACTATTCAGGTTCAACAGGTGCCTACCTAGGTACATACCTATGTATGTAAGAACAAAAAAATAGACACATAGGTAGGTACCTACAACACACTCATCTCCTCCAGTATCTCAGAGAGAGATGCTAATTACATTAGGTATTTTTACCTGTGTAATAAATATGAAAATCGTAGGTACTTAAAGTACAAATAGGTACAATTCAGAGTAGGTACATAACAGTAGTCAGTTTTAAAGCAATATCCTGTATTCGCACTGCATTTTAGCGCTCGTATAGTATGACCTATTTGCACAAATGCGACAAAATAAATTTATTGCAGTCGTGTGAATTATCACACTGGTACAGTGAGAAAATCTCAAGCGATAGGTATGCGGCGGCGGCAGCGGGGACGGCCAGCCGTTACTGAATTATTTTTAAAACATTGTACGCAGATACGGAACCCTTCATGTACGAATACGACTCGCACTTGACCGTTTTTTTTTCTCAAAGATACAGGAAAAATTAGTCAGAAAGCCAATATGACTTGACATTCCTTGTAAATTTTGATGTACGAGATTGGCAATTTTGTTATTATAATTTTATTCTTCAGTCATTACGGACGGAGTGTCATGGGAATTTGAAAAAAAAAAATTATTTTTTTTATGTATTTTAAAACTTAATTATTAATTTTATTGATATGTTATTTGAAAAACGAAAAAAATTTTTTCAATTAATTATAAGCGATTAAAAATTGATAAAATTTAAAAAAAAATCACGTGACTGTGAACGCGCCACGATTGGCCACCATACTTGTGACGTCATAATGTTATAGCAATTCCATAACAGTGCAGCGTTTACAGCTATTATAAGTAACTAATGACAATATGAATATGAAATACTTACATCAAAGTGATCTTCACAACAAAAAAAGTTCGATTTTGTTTTAGGATTATCTCGGAGCACTGCTTGAAACCATTTTTTTCGACGTTTCTCGTCTTGAGGAACATTTAAAAACATTTTTTCCGGAGTTGTCTTTGTAGTATTTGTACATAATAGTACAAAACAAGAGCGGTAACTTTTGAGATTTGACATTTTATATATTTTGAGTATTTAACAATGACAGAATAAAATAAATCAAACTCAAAAGCACTACATTTATTATCTCCGTATACTACTACCAGTGACAACTAACATTATGACGTCACACGCACTCGGATTTGTTCGGGAGTTGTCGGCGCGTCTTCGGTACTGGATTCAAAAATTTATTTTTATTTTGATATAGCTTTTTAATTATTGCGGAAAAAAAAAATAAAAATTGTTTTGTTATAAAACTTATATATGATCTTTCCATTTTTCAAAAAAAAAATTTTTTTTCAAAAACCCATTACCAATGGGTTTTTGGAAACCAATTACTGTTTGTTTTTGTTACCGAGTTATTAATTTTTTTATACAATCTCAAAAATTTACAATAGGTGCTCCCTATTGTCTTATGAACTAACTCTAACAAAAAAAAAATAATAATAGCGCTAATAAATAAATAAACACCTTTTCAAAAAGCAATTATTTAAAATAATCAGGTCTTTTGGGATCGATGTCAGTTATGTAATATATAAAGCAAGCAAAAATAAAAAATACTCAAATGAAATCGACAAATACATATGAATAAAAAATAATTAAGATCTTTACATAAATGTATAAATATTAATACAAAAACGTGATTTGTTAAATTAGAAGGATTTTGAATAATGGTGAAAACTAAGACTAAACTACGTCTGAAGTATTTTAATTGTCATCAACTTCAAAAACTACTAATAATTTTTTTAATACGGTTTTTTTTTGTAGCTTACTACAAGTTTTTTGTAGTAAAATAAGTCTTAACTTATTTTACTACAAAAAACTCAATCTCAATATAACATTCAATTACGTCTATAGAATGCTTTGTAAGAACTTTAGGAATCCCCATCCATAAAACGCAGTAATATTTTAGAGAAGTATTTTGTTAATCCATTTTCACGGCGGAACGTGCAATCCCCTATATTAATAATTCTTCTTTCAGAAGGATACGGGCCGAAGGAAGAAAAACGGCATAATATTGTTTCTGTGCTATGCTAAATAAATTCATGAAGTATTCGAGGCATCTGCCATTTGTTGGTCCCGAATAACCTTGCGGTGCCCCGAATTTATTTTAATGTTATCCTTAAGGATATTATACACGTTTCGGTTGAAATAAATGTTTGTTTCATTTTTTTGCCGAGAAATAAAAAAAAGTGTTTTTATTTTTTTTAATTTTACCGTCAATGCGCCGTACGTTATAATTTATTGTGCCATTAGTGTCATAAATTTGTTATGGACGATATTTTATGTAGACGGATATACAAGAGAATTTAATTTCAATTTAAACTATTCAATTTAAATAAAATTTGAGAATTTTCTAAAATTAGGAAACTTTACCAATATCAAAACAGTCGGCGGATGAAAAGTCGCGATAAGCGGTTCACTCGTTAAAAAGAAAATTTTCAGTTTTCTTAGCGGGGAGTAGAAAAAAATACAAAATAATGAGAAATGAAAATGAATATATTAAGTAAAAAGCAGTACGTTACGCAATAAAACAACATTTACTAATTTTTTTTCTGTATTTGGTCTTACGTTACTCTCACATAACATATAAATATTACTGTAGGCTGTTCAGTGACATTTATTATTTATAACAATTTATATTTTTACATTAATATATAAATACACAAGCATACTATTTATCACATCTTTTATATTGTGTCCACATATTATTTAACAAAAAATCGTTGTCTGTAAAGTCGGTTTACGGACGGTAGTTTGACGTGACAACGTCAAACATTACAGTAATATAATATACAGAACGACACAAGGAGAAAAGATAATTGTTTATACTATCAATTATATGAATCTTCATTATTTTTCAGTCAATTGTAACATAACCTATCATTACTGCTCTCACCGACCGAGGCTACTTTTTAAATAATAAAAAAAATATTAATGAAAAGATTAAACACATAAGCTTGAACAATGAGATTTTTAAATGCAAGAATTACTTACCATTATTGTCGCAATATTAAACACACATGAAAATACAATAACATTTCACTTCACTTTATAAACATTTGACGAAAACAGTTCACGTGTATCTTTTGTGTTAAGCTGATCGAGTAGAGGGGAGATAGATGCAGCACGAAACGAACTGAGCCGACCACTCGAGCCTCGCTTGCGGAACGGGACATCGAGCGTAACGGGACAACGACGTCAACTTTTTTCGTGCATGCAGCCCGAAATATCGAGTTATTAGACGTTGTCACGTCAAAAAGAAAAGAAAATCTTCAACGCCGACGTATATCGTCTCGCAGTTTCTTTACTGACGTAACGGCTCGCTGTTTAATTATATAGTTTATTTTATATTTCATGTTTAATGATCGTGTTATAGTATTTAATACATAGTACTTCACCCTTCGGTACATCCCCCTTCGATACTCATAAATTATTCGTTATATTGTGTTGTTTGTTAAAAGTCGTAAGTGTTGAGAATGTTTCCCTGTTTGCCGCTGCCGAACTAAAACCCTGGACTGTAAGGTAACACAGACCACTTGTACCTAAATACAACAAACAACTCTGAATTACATTTGCTTCTTGTAAGCTCAAACGTAGATCGGAATTGAAAAGGAGAAGCGTGAATAATTTCATTATCCAAATGTTTAATTTACCCATTCTTCTGTTTGATCTAAAATCATTTATTAAAATGATTATTTTTTTGCTCAAGTCTTTATTGCCAATATTAATCATGTATTACTAAAATGAACGATTCTTGTACATGCTATACATATATGCGACGACAATACCGCAAACGGCGAACCCGCGAAAGGAGGGTTATGTTTTTATCAGTCTACATATGTATGCATGTTTGTTCCTTTGTAGCACGCTAGAAATCAAAAGCGTGAGTCAAGTTTGACGAGTCAACCAATTTGTCTTAATCTTGGGTGTCACTAAAAACATGCAAGTGATCAAAATTGAATATAGCAACAACCAAACGCTACATTGTGAAAAAGTAATGAATAATAAAATGATTAAAACAAAAATACTAGATTGCCTAAAAGTGAACAGAAAATATGAGAACAAAATATCAAGATTCGCTGCAAGCTCGGAAACTTGAATCTAATGCTTCTGAATGCAAATATTTATCATATTAATTGGATAATTTTTACATCTTATTTCCAACTTTTCAGTTCACTTTTAGGCAGTCGGGTATTTTTTTTAAATCTTTCGAGTCTTTTCCGGACAAAATAGAAAAAAAAAATCTAAACGTTCCCGCATTTAGCGCCACCTATGGAATTTTGACGTAATTACATTTCTTTGCTATGTTATTGTTTCTTAGCAACAAATAGCCGCTATATGACGTAAACTACAGCTGGCAAGACTTTAAACACAATAATGTAAGCATATTTTGCATAGGAAGTTGTTTAAAGTAAATATAAAGTGCTTGTTACTCGGGAAGTTGTCATATTCCAAAGGCAAAAGTGGAAACACGCCGACCAAAGCCCGGTTGTGGATTTGTATAATAGACGTACTTAATAGTGGCAATGGACAGAGAAATACGAGAACGACGAAGGCGCAGGATTCCGACTGTATTCTTTGTTACTAAACCTAAGAAGCAATAACTTCCTTGTTCATTATTTTCAATTTTATTGATTGCATTATTTATTAAAATTCAACCAGCACAAATAGTAGATAAGTCGGGAAATCAAAGGAGAGGTGACAAAGTTTATAAAAGGTGACAAAATAACAAGTGACACAATTTGTTCATATTAGTTTTTGTTTTATATGACTTTTATTCGAATGAAATTAAAACTTACTTACTAAGCTGTGATATCGGTTTCCGTTTACAGTGCATTATTTTCACGCAGTTTTTCAAAACTGCGTGAAAAACCCAAATGTGATCAGTATTATGAATAATACTGATCACATTTTAGTTATGATTAAAACGCGCCTTCCTTTCGTGAGTATTGCAAACAATAAAACTTATTGTATGGAAAAAAACTGGTAGTTCTTTTTCAAGTTCATATAAGCTAAGCTAAAAAGTTATTTCATATTCTCGATTGACCATTCGGAAGTTCTCCCGGGAAATCACGTACAAACTAAACATTAATTTATAGCGTGACGCACTATAGGCCTACACGACGCTAGAAGGCCGTTATGGGTCCCTTCGGGCCCTTTACTATGCCATATGCGATTTTCGCTATTAAATTCCTATGGAAATGTTAGAAAGCCGAAATATTGGACACGGACACCATTAATTTATAGAGGGTCAGACGTAGCCGCATATATATAATTGTTTATTTTATAGAAAATAATAATTTCAATTTTGCATTACATAATCCATAACACAAACTCGCATAGCCCATAATTCTAACTCTCGAGTGGATGCTTTTTCGAAAAAGGTTTTGGAAAAAAAAAATGTATTTTAAACTGTTATGATAAGTAATGTCGGTTATTGATGATAAAAACCCCTTTTTCACAATTAACTGTAAATAAATAAGTTTTATGAATTTAAAAAAGATCATACGAAAGTACATCGATTGGCTGCCATATTTGTGATATCATTCCTTTAAGTATATTGTCATAACTTTGTGTATTCTAAAGCTTAAAATTAAGAAAGCAAATTAACTTAGTTTATTTTTTAAAGCTGGAACGATATTGATTTCATTTTTGAAATGGAATCTGTAGACATGTTAGGTTCTTTTATGTTTTAGAAATATATTGTTCGTTCTTTTTCATTTTCAATCTTACGGCTTATCTTTCGCTCGTTACTAGGCACCCTTTTACATTATTTAAGGGTCCCGTACGTTGACCATTCACGAGGCGCAAGGCCTCACGTCCGAAGGGACCGTCATTGTGCGGACTATGACCAAACAGAAGGTGGACGAGAGTCTGTTACGCTCCGTGGTGGCTATTACGCGCCACACCGCCGTTTGTGTATATGACGTAGACGACGATGAGGATGCAGTCGGCCGGTTCATCAAAAGGACCACGACTGCCATCGATAAGAAAATCAAGGACGGCAATGCGAAAAAGGCTATCCGGAACAGAGATAGGTCCGTGATGGTTGTCCTGGTAAACAAACGATGCGCACTCCTCAACTCAGGACGTAAGGCACAACCGGTTGTTACAAAAAAATGTGTTAATATAAGTGACTACTTTAGATTTAAGTTTAATGCACACTAAAGTAGGAAAATACATTAGATCTAAATAAAAAAATGCATATTAAAATGTACTATATTGATAAGCGATAACAAAATGTAAACTGAAAAAAAGTAAAGAGTGAAACTGAAAAGACTTAACGGAAAAGCAATATAGTAGCATATAAGCTATAATAAATATTTTATGCTTAACATTTAACTTGAAAAAAAACATTAAAATAAACAAGTAAATAAAATAGACAAATATAACAACAAGTGTATGTATATAGGTATTATATATATATATGTATATATATACATATACTTTATTGTATATTGCATATATATATATATATGTCGGCTGTAAAATTGCAGGATCCTAATCATTTCATTGTAGAAAATATTGAAAGAACAAGAAAAAAATTAAGAACATTGATTTTCGACAATTTTAGAAATTTTTAAAAATTTCGAGCGACTTTTAATCTTTTTGGAGCTGCGCTTTGGAGGAATGTCATAATTCAATATATTTTTGCGAGAGCCTTAAAAGAAAAAAATATTCGTTTTTTTGGGCCACCCTGATATATATTGTAAAAAAAGGTATAATAGGATAAGTTAGGTTAGACTTTTACTCGTATGTTTCAAATGCACTTTCAGTGTCTTACGAAATGCTTAACCAATCCAATCTATCTATAGTGCTATAGATATCAGTCGATCGGCGTCCTTTCACCAATTGTATTGAAATTTTAAACAACTGACTTCAGTCACGTCTAAGTGAGTCTAAGTTTCTTATACGTGAGGGTGGTTTTTCGTCGAAAACTTACAAATTGCTCTACTAATAATATATTATATATTAAAAATTGAAAAATATTTATATATTAAAAATTGACCGAAAAAGAGAAAAGGTTATTAATTTTTTTTTTCAATGTGACATTTATATTTTCTAAGTGTTCTTAATATGTTAAGTTTTTAGCAAATTTAAGTTCAGGTAAATCCTATCTAAATCCGAATCCAATCAGTTTAGTAGATAAAAATATATTAAAGTTTACATTTACACGATGTACAACCACGCGTGTATACACATCCAAACACGTACATCCTTTTCTAAATGGACAGAAAAGTTTTTAGAACCTTAAAACGTCGACATATAATTAAAATTCGATTTTTAAAAATGGCATTGAAAACAATAGCTTTCCAAACTTTACAAAAATTTCAACTTCCTCAGTGGGAAATTAACAATACGAACACTACGAAATCGTGTAATTTTCTCACTAGGAAAGAGTTTGCAACGTCATCGGTATTTTCGGTCCTGTGTGACCTTTTTGAAACGAATGTCTAGATCTACCCTCGTAATGGCAATCTAAATAACTAGCAGTCCTAGAGCTATCTATCAATCTAATGGCCTTCATTATTCAGTGTCAATCTAAACTCTAGATATATTGTGGTGTTCTATGGTTTGTAGAGTTAAGGTTTGATTCATCCTATCAATGAAGTTAATTAAACAGAACACAAAGACTCGGCAATCTGGATATAAAAATATTTTCCTTACTTATTTTTTGTTGTTTAATTGGCTTATTAGCTGCTATAACATGGTGACTAAAACCACTGTTTTGAACGAGAAGCTACCGGATACGATCCTGACCAAAAAAGAGTTGACCAAAGACTTTTAAGGGCTAATTATTAACGCTTGCTCACCTGTTTAAACCTGGCAAATTCATAGATGTACTGAGGAGAAAGTAGACAACCTATATTTTTTAAATTCCTCACGTAATATTCTCTCAGCTAATGCTCAAATTTTCATAAATAATAAACAGGGGAAGTTTATCAAAAGTAGTTAATTACCATTTACATCATTTAACAACATCGGTACTTCGGAATTTAGCAAGGCGACCCTTTTAATTTCTCAATTGATAAATTTCTAATGGCTTGTATTGCTAGATTATAAGTTTATATAATCTAATAATAATCTATATAAGTATATAAAAAATATATAACAATAATATAATGTTACAGAAGATTATAAGTTAGACAATTCCACAGACAAGGGTTATATATCTCTAATATCGTATCTTACACTGTATTGCATTCATATTCTAACCACGACCCTGATTGAGCAGCTAACGGCATAAAATAAAGTCGTCACCGGTTACCAGGTCATTTCCTGATCATTAACTTCATTATGATGCAGGTGTAAAGCATAAATGTTTATGCTGAGTACAACTTGTTTGTTGAACAAGTCGGGAACCTAAATAGCGCGTAAGCTAATAAATTAATTCGATCTCGAGGTATTTAGACGTGTGTTAGTTTCGGATATTTACGCAAATATCGCCTTACATTTGTAGCGGCCTATAGTATTTAATGGATTACACTTACAACGCATACAAATAGCTCTCAAGTCCCCGTTAATTTATAAACAAGATAATAGCGGCGTCAAGTGCGAGGTATCAAAGATATGATATGGGGTTTGTGTATAATGTAATTTATATTGTAAACATTATAGTGTTCGTTATATAATTGTCTTACTTAGACAATGTTAACATATGTATACTTGTAAGTAAATAGCGATTATTGTACCAGTAATGACTGATTGTTAGTTACCTTCATAAATTTTTTGGAATAGCCTACGGTAGGACTTGGCTATAGTCGAAGCATTATGAACTGAGGCTTCGGATCATAAATCATATTTATCTGTCTGTCTCGCTCGCACTTACAGGTCTTATAGAGAGGTGTAGTGATGTGCGTAAGAATTGTAGAGGTGCATATCGATAACGGGATAGGTGCGATCGATATGTTAAATTATATTAAGTATTAATAGGAATAATTTTTCGTTATCCGAAAATAAAAGTTTTCAATTTGTAAGATAAAATCTTTGTTTCAACGTAATCGTAGAGAAACTGTATAGATCGTAATGTGGCCTTGAAAATCTCTCAAGGATTATTGAAATTGAGGCAAGCTTTTTTCTCGGGATCAGTTTTCAATTCTTTAAAAACAGGAACACAAGATTATGAAAATTTGTGCAGCCATTCTTAATTTTTAATTGTGCACCTAACACGACTTTGTTTTATATACACGTATCGATATATCGAAGACCTTAACCAGAATTTTCGTATGCGCACCCTAATCTCCTCGATGTTTGAACGAGTTCGTATGCGGCTTTCAGTGATGTATCATGATGGGTTTGGGCTGTTTGCTTAAATAGCATTTATCCCCAACTTCATCCGCGTATTTATATATTCAGTAATATCCATTTTGATTTAGACCGTGGTTCTTAAATATGCATCTTATAACGATGTGAAAGACATTTGGCCGAGGGGTCGCATGACCGGATGGTCGAAAGACCGGATCCCGAATGGATGAACGGTCGGACGGACGAAGAAAGGAAGTTTAATGAGACTTTCATGAGATGATTTTGCTAAGTATAAATCAGCAACGTCTAAGGTTTATTTCATCGAAATTAGGCAACGATAAGAGAGTTTAAAATTTCACGCACATAAAATCACGAGAACAGCTAATTGCACCATAAAATCGGTATTAAGGTGCCATTTACATGTTGCACATGTTATTTCTTGTTAAAAAATATTTTTGTAAGACAAACAAATAATGTTCCTCGACGCTTTGTATAAAACTTCAAAATTTAAAAGGTATTATAATTGTAGGAATCTGGGCAATATGCTTTAATGGGAGACAAGACACCGAATAATAAAACGCTTTTTAATTCCTTTTTTATCTTTAGAAACGTTTTCCGTGTACATTAAAAAGCGTGGAGCGTAAAATGTTAATGGTGACGGTTTATTATTTATTTTTATTGTACAAGATTTGTTAATTTTAATATAAATCTGATTTGCACTGGTTTCTTAAACAAAAATCAGAGGACTTAAAATTTAACACAACGCTATGTTAAGAAATATCGTAATATGTAGGTGATATAAGAATTTCGGTTTTGTTTTCGAGTACCACAACAAATCCACGATTAAATTCTACCGTAAAAAAATGGCGGGAAATGCGATTAAAAAAAATCTTACATTTAAACGTACTCTACTAGAAATACATAGCATACATATTATTTCTAACAGGTAGACAGAATATATTGAAATGAATAATTTGTGTATTTATTTATGAGAAATATTTGCTTTGTTGTGGAAAGAGACGAGGCGCATCAAAAATTCGCTATGACTCAGTCGAATCGATGAAATATTAATATATCCGAGACAGATTTCTTTGGGTCTCACGAGCCTAAATTTGAATGTAGCAAAGGTATGCAACATTGAGGCTTTCTTGCGAATATAAATATGAATACGGTGTGTTTGTTTTCATTCCTCTCAGTAAGTATATGTATTTAGTTTGTCAAAGTTTATTTTTGTATTGTTTTTAAGTTAAGAGGATGATGTATGTACAACTAGAAAGACTATAAAGTATTTATTTGTTATAGAATTGACTTTAAATAGTACTATTATATCAATTTTCGTATTGTGCAATGGTTTTACGTAGACACGTATAAGTAACGAATTTCTTCATATTGCACACTGAGCGATCTCGTCATGCATCTCGACCCTCAGCCCGGTTCAGTTCTCGTTTGGAAGTCCGGTCGTATTGTCGGTCCCTATCTCGATATTCCTCTCGATTCCTTTCCGGTAAGGCAATTAAATAAAATCTTATATGAATGCTCTCGGTGTTGATTTCGGCCGAGGTTTTGATTTCGATCCGGTTCCCAGTCCTGCTTTCAAACGTAAGCCTAGTTTAGCTTTCAATTCTTATAGTCCCGATAAATATTACAGGGATGGAAGTAAGGAGCGCTAGAACACATTCTGTCTGTGTGCAGAACATCCAAATCCATTTAGCGGATTATGTGCGTTCGAATCACTGATATTATCGAATCTTTTACACGAAATTTAACATTTATAATATTAGATGGATATTAAGCGAACTTCTAGTGGATAAATTTAAACAGCTGAGGGATATGAATATATTAGCCCTCATATAAAGACAGCACTATTTGTAAATGTCTAACAGCTGTATTCGAATACAACGACAAAGCAATGCTTGGAAATTTTATACCGGAATCCGCGAGATTTGTATTTGTTTTAGAAGTCATACAACCTATATAGAGAGATCCATCGCTGGGGACATGCGATGGACATCTCCCCAGCGATGGATATGTCCATCACATGTCTCCACATCACACGATCCATAGGAATGAACGTGTTGTATCCTTTAGCGCCGGTTCAGTGTGTGTTAGAACTTCGTGTGTCGTTAAAGATACCGGTGAATCCTCTCCGACATTGTAAACTTTATAGAGATGTTTTTCTTTCGCCATCAAAACAACAATGACTGTTATTTCCGCATATGAGTCGGAAGAACGTCCAGTGGTTTAGATTTGGATGCTTTAACTAAAACGTATCCTGGGCCTAAATCGTCAGGCTATCATCATTGTTAATAACGATCCCGGGAAACAAACAGGGAATATTAACTTCTACTTGCCGGCTAGAAATCGAACCCCGAACGTTTCACATCCATCACACACCTCGATCGCTAGGTCGTGGACGCCGAGTAATGAACATTCAATTTTTCGCAAACAACCTAGAACTTAACCCTACAGTCTTATCTCACTTTCAGACTACTAGAATGATGTTACGGCCGTAATCGTTCACGCCGCCCCCCACAGGTTCGCCATGTAGCGACACATTGGCGGAGGGTGGACGTAAAGCAATAAGTTGGAAAGGCACAGGGGAAAGTTACTTCGCCAAGTGTAACAATGAAATAGTACTGGTACGTTCGCAACTTCTCGATATTTCTTGTCTTATTAGAAAGTTTTCTGTGTCGCATTTAGGCTCTTCTGTAAACGAACAACGCGCCATCTGCCCCATAAAGCCTATCGTTGACGACGCCGCAAGAGGAATCGATGTCGCAGTGAAGTGATGTTATTCAAATGAACCGTTTTGGAAGTTCAATTCATAGCGGTGACTTCGTGTTCTCACTAAAAAAGCCTAGAGATTGTTAGTGAACTGACTTCTATACGCGACTTCGTTCGTGTGAACTACAGTATAAGAATAATGATATCTTATTCTACTGGTTGAATTAAAGACATGGCTTTTTCAGGTGGATCTCAGGCTACCAAACTGCCAAAATTGCATCAAAAATCTGTTCAGTGATGTCATAAAGAACTTATGGACAGACACACAAAATTCTAAAACACATTGTTTTGGATTCAAATTTTTGTGTATATAAAAGACTAAATGACTGTTGCGATAAAGAGAGATATTTTTTAACTTAATTGCGGGATACTGTAAATGTATAATTTACGATATTTTATAATTTATAAAAAAAAAAAATAATTAATATAAGTGAGTTTTCGTTTTCTTCGTTCAAATCAGTTACATGATAATTTAGGGTCAGTGGTGCGGCGAATTGCGCTGGTTGGAAAAATTTTGTTCTACAACAATGACACACTTAAAAAGGAAAGAAAATTGAAAGGACTCACCTGTAATATTCCGATGTCCTTCGAGTGGCCACCACCTTTTTCTCTTACGCGTTTAATTATTGTGTAGCGGCGCGGGCGCGGAGTTCGCGAAAGGTCCGTTGCGAATTGCGGGTGGATTGGTACTTACTATGTGAAAGGGTAGAGGGGCGCAATTATGAGTCATCAGAGATACTTTTCTGTCATTTACTTACTGGCATAAATAAAAATTTTAACAAAAAAACCGACTTGAAAACAAAAACTATTCCAAAACAAATTAATATGCACTAAACAGTAAAAAAACAATTGTATATTCTTCTACATCTTATTGATCAACTTATTTTTTCTACTCATCGATATATAGGTACGATCTATGTGTTTACCACGCAAGAAGGAAGGTAGGTAGGTACCTATCCACTTCAAATTTAACTCAACACATACCTATGAATAACAAATACAAAGGTATGTGTTTTTGCAACATTTTGATTATTGTTTGTTGATCATCATATTCGACTACCACAATTACTTGACAAATACGACATTATGGTGGGTGATTCAAATATCCGGATAGACTATAAAGGATTCGGCCGAGTATTATTAATTTGCTCTTAAGAATTGAAGAGTTCCGTTATTTTACCCTGAATTCCATAATCAGAACCTAACTCTCATCAAACTATCCATGATGTACAGTCTTTCTAATAAAAAAAGCATCATCGAAATCGGTTGGCATGATATTGAGTTATTCGTCCATTTGTCACGCACATAATGCAAATTTAAGATTTATATGATTTTCTCATGGATGCCATTATCGGAACTAACCCAAATTAAAATGAAACCACACGAGAAGCATCAGCTTTCAAATAAAAAAAGAATTATCAAAATCGGTCCACCCAGTCGAAAGTTCTGAGGTAACAAACATAAAAAAATTTGCCTGTAAAGTCGGTATACGGGCGAAAGTTTTACGTGACAACGACTTTGAATGGTAAAATCATTTTAATGTGAATATTCATTCGTATAGTAGGAAGAAGGATGAAATAATAGTAACAATTTAAAACATTTATTTATACAAAGAATTATATTTAAAACATTAATTTATACAAAGAATCTCGCACTGAATTTCATATTAACAAAATTTTATTTTTACCTTACACATACATACGTATTTATATACAAATATACATACAATAACTTGCAATACATTTGCAAGCTATGCACTAATTCTAGCTGCGCGCGCGGCAGACCGATCATAGTTGAGTGGGAGAGAGACGCAAGGCATTCGGCGGGCCTCTCTCGTTCGGTGACTCATCGTTACGTTACCGAGCGTTACACTTTTCAAAGTGACTCCCAGCCGCAACCTAATTTAAGACGTTGTCACGTCAAAGAAGAAAAAATACAGTCGAATTGAGAACCTCCTCCTTTTAAATCTTTCTTGGGCGTTGGCTTTTTATTATGTTTCTACAACTTAAAAAGACGGTCTGATATAAACGAGTCAATTTTGATTGGATTCATTTTTCGGTTCTCGTCTCTAATTAAAAAATGTGGGAGGTGCATTACGATGTCCCTCCGATCCCCTCTCCCTTTACGTATTCATGTTTTTACATCAGATAAACTATTGCCCCATTCACGCAATACCACCGGGCCGTCGTCGGCGACGGGGCGCCGGCGCCGGCGCGTGCGAGGGCGCGCGGCGGGCCGGCCACGTCCCGGCCGTTCCGTCCGGTAAGTGGGCAGTTAGTCATGGCGAATCAGCCCCGCGCGGCCGGCGCGCCCGCTTACATTTAATATTTACGCGCGGACGTCCGCCGCCGGCTCTCGCGGACGACTTGTTTGGGATTTATATTATGACGTAGCGGAGTATCCTTTAAACATTCCGGGAAGTGCGGTTTTATGCCCTCGCCGAGGCCCGTCCGGGGGGAGCGGCCGCGCCGGTGCGAAAATAGGGGCGTTTCTTTTATTCGACCGTTTTGTGCTTGCTGCTACAATAAATATAGATTCATCAGCGAAATATGCGATAGAGTATTTTGATCTGAAACCACAATATGAGTTATAGGTTACTAACTCTTCGAATTAGCGTAGGGTTTTACGTATATCGTTGATGATGCATGTGCAATGTGCATATATATGTTTCACAATGACTTTCATGAGGTTAAGGTTCTAAATTTCGCGAACGCTTACGAATTATATTCTTATTTTTGCTGCAACAGGCTGCACGCGAACACACAAAAGCTGTTTAACCTCATTACATTTAAATAAATATATAGCCTTCGAATAACATTAAAACCTAACCATATATTAAGGTTCTAAAATGAATTGTAATGAAGATGTTCTTATATTTGTGTCTATAACACTATCGGAACTGCCTCTAAAGACAATTCTTTATGTGCTGTTAAATAAACAAACTTTAAATTGCAAACCATCACTCCTTCTGAGCGGCACCGATGTGTTCCATATACATATATAACGTACGATCTCTTTATAAGATGATCATAATTTAAGAATAGGGTACAAATACATCTCGATAATTAGATATGATTAAGATATGAATAAATCAAATTGACGGATGTGATTTCGAGAACATTGCGCTTATAAAAAGGTTCTCATTAAAGGCACCGCAGAACCGTTACTTCATCGTCTGTACATACTGTTGTATGTTGTGCCAGGACAGTGTCGTCCCATTGCAAGCCCTCCATCATCAACATCATCATCATCGACTGATCTTCACTTCTAGACGGTTCAATATGTATCGAGAGCTGTTGTCACCGATGCATTAATAATATCCGCGACTGACAGCTTAACGCATCCTTCAAGGCACGCAGTAATTTTCGGACTTTAAGTTAAAAGCTCATCCGATTTTTTTCCTTTCGAAGTCGACACACCAATGACGCAGCCGCTGCCGTTGATTTCATTATGAACAAGATTTTTTCAAGCTATTCGACCGCAATAGGACGCACGATGCGTGCCTGTGTTTCGTTTTCGGGCCGTATGCGAGACTGTATATAACTGAAACGGGGTCATAGGGGACAAGAAAGAACCGATCCATCTTTCTCGGCGCGCGGCCCTCGTCCTAACGGAACCAAAAACCGTATCGTTTCGGACTAAAGCTGGCTTATTATTTTGATTCATACGTTTTTACGGTTTCGATATTTTTAACGATTTCGCTTCTAATCTTGTGCCTTTATGTTTGAAAAAAAAAAGGAAGAACCATTTGATCTTTAAGGTGTGCAATTTTTTGAGGAGGACACGTCATTAGAACGATGGATTTAGGTTTTAAATAATATTAGGTTCTTTGCATCTGTCAATTCAATTGTCAAAGTATTTCTATTCTATTAAACTTGTTTAATTTATTTGTCTTGGAAATGGAAATATAATATATATGCACAGGTCATATTTAACGTTAGTGACATTAAATTTTATTTTTAGGGTTCCGTAAAAAAAAAGGTTTCAACGGGGCCGTATTGCTATGCCTACGCCATTTATCTGTTCGTATGTGTACCTTACCTTCAAAGGGCTCTTTTTTACATTCCCTCATAATTTATATTATTATGACGGATAGCTCTACAAATAATAGAATAATAGAAAACAAACGGGGATGCCCATACTGTATACGTCTTTTTCAATATTTTCTTGTTTTTGCTCTACTGTAAGAACTGCGCCAGTTAAATGCGTCATTATTTAATGTGATCATAATGTAAAATAAATCAATAAACGGGGATTATTATACTATTTTTGGGGGAATGCCGTTTTAAATAAGCATTTACAAAAAAAAATGCGTAGTGTAATATATATCATCACGCTATATGATAATACATATATGCAGATCTCTAGGTGCACGAAGTGCAACTTGCATTTGGACGGTTTTATACATCCCTACTCCGCCAATATGATAATTAAAAAAAAAGGATGTAATTTAATTACGTCCTTCGCTTAATGAATGTTCTAGGAAAACAAACAAATTTATTAATTTGCATATATCTATTTAGTGACATTGGACATAATACATTTAATTATCTGTCTACAATTTAACAATATTTTACTATTAACAATTTTATTAATTATTCAACTATTAACGATTTAAAAAAAAAAAATAAACGTCAATCACGTAGATTAGAAAGTGTGTAGAAGTTGTTATGTAAAACTGTCAAAAATAAATAAAAAATGGTGAGCGAGTATTATTTAATAAATTTCATATACATTGATTTTATCAAGTCCTATTACTTCAGATTATTTATGTAAAACTAAGAAGAATACACCGTAGCACTGGATAAATGAATGTTTATATATTAAAGCAGAACAAAGGTTAGGTCGAAACGAAGTCACGTTTTCCCCAGAGCGAGCTACCGGAAGCTCTGAATCTTTAAGGGCGAACTCAAAATTTCATTACGAGCAAACATACCCTGTGCAAAGAAAATCCATCCAGGGGCCATGTCGAGAGAGCCATTCGGGCACGACGATGTGCTGGAATTATCAAATTAGCTGCACCTTTGGTGTGATATTGAAGCGCTTTTAGAAGTCACGCGACGTAAACAGAAGGGTTAATTTCGACAATTAGCAACTTCACGTGTTAGGTCCGGAGTTGCGCCGCTGATGATACAGAGGGCGCTCGGCGCGCTCGCTGAATGTCAGTGCACGTCGACCTGCGGACTCCTAACCCCAGTCCACAGATCTCACTTGACCAGTTGGTAAGGTTTAGTTCAGTACTACGACAAAAACTTCGAGCGAATGTGAATTGATTTCACGTGTTCACCTTTTAATTATCTATGGATATTTATATCTACTAACTTACGCTCGCGGCTTCGCATGCGTGAAAGAAGCTTTGACGACAATGTTTTATGAGTTTTTCAATACCTAATCCGATAAGATTTATGCGGATGCCGGCTGAATCGATGTCAAATGGTAGTAGATAACAATGGTGATTATGTTGTAAATGAATAACACTTATTTAGTAATTAAATAAAAGGTCAATATAAAAATTCTTTATGTCGCGCATTATTTCCGCCAAAAAAAAGATAACCATTTTTAATAAGCGATAACATCAAATTTAATTATTTTACTTCGTTCCATAAAAAAGTTTATTCAAAATTTTAACCCCGCTTTTATCGCCACTTAAAACTGAATTTCCAAAAGTACGTACTCAACGGATTTCTATATTATACATACTAACATTTGTCTTAATTTAATGATCCTAGCTCAAGAAGTTTTTGAGATTTCGTGGGTAATAAATGAGTGAGTACTGTTTCGCTTTTGCAAACTATTTTGTATACTTTTTTTTTAATTACTTTTTGGATAGTACATATGGATTGTATACTTAATGGAAAGGACCACGAATGAAGATGCTTTTCATGAGTTAACGTTCAACTTGAAATCTACATAAATATAAACTAGCTACACACAAACTCGATCGATATAAATGGAAATGATATATGAATTTTGTACGTAAATGAATGTCACTAAAACTCCCGCTATTAAAAGATATATTTCGATCTTAAGAAATGTCTCTAATTTTGATTAAAACTTTTATGTGATATTTGGTTTTACACGATTTTATAGCAAGGTGTCGCCTCGGTCGGGGATCGGTAAGTACGTTTTTTCCGCTGGTCAGTCAACTGGTTGTCATTATCTTGACATGGTTGCGTGGACATTTATTGTGCAGGCGAATTACTTAGACAGATTCAGTACTGTATAGTAATGACGCAAAAATAACATCAGGGTCAGAAAATTGGCCACGGCGCGTCCTCGATTGACGTAATTTTGACGTCACGACGATGCGGTCTGATTGTTCCGAGTCTACGTAATCAGTCGGCAGCGGTCACACCACACAATTGCGCAGTCTCCTCCCCACCCTGCCGCACACTCAAAGTGCAAAACTCGTAACACACCAAAACCCCAACGAAAGTTGGGGCAATTGCACAAATTAATATTGTAATTCAATTGGTTTAGGACGAACGCATTAATATATGTTTGATGACATGGAACCCAATAGGATTTAGATGTTATAAGCAATTCCGCCACCCGGAATTAGGGCAGTTAAACAGTTACGCCGTGGTAATGCCCCAACTTTGCCTATAACGGCGTCCCTTCGCCATGGACCGATCAGTCCTTTTGTTTGTTTTACTGTCATTGTTTTGATTGCGAGAATTAACGTTGTTTGATATCTGCTTTTATGCGGACAGATGGCGCGATAACAAAATGATTAGGCATAGATCAGGTTGTTTCTAGAGATGTTTTGTCGTTTTGTTGTGTTTATTACAAATCTTATCTTCTGATTCTCTCTGCCAATCTATTGCTGCTATGAATAATATTATGTAAGCCGATTGGGATTTTTATAGTCTCTTGGCAATCGTAAATATGCCAACAATAAATATTTAGATACATAATACACATATATTATTATTTAATATGTAAAAATGTTCCGTTAATAATGTCATGAATGTTGCGAAGTGCGTCAAGTTATATCAAGTATCATCTGTTGTCAAGTATCATCTGTGTCATCTGTTGTTGAAAACATTAAATTAAGCTTTGTAGTATTTCGGAACTACATCGAATAACATAGCAACAATGTAATTATTTTAAAAGTGAAGTGACGTTATATGAAAAATTTTGTAATAGATATATGTTTTAAAATTTTGTAATAGAGTTAAATATATATATATATATTTACACAAAAAAAGTTTAACTCATGCCTATTTCCCAATAAGGTAGGTAGAAACTATAGATTTTCGCATAATACGATCTTTGCATATATCTCTTGCTTCGTTGACACCCATCAATATTTTTATTCAAGTACGTCGGTTTTTGGTGCTTAAAATTAGGCCCTTTTTTAAAATGCCAACAATTTAGAGGGCATAGGATTTTCTAGGGTGACCCTTGCCGATCTCATCACTCACATTCGCTCTATAAATATGATTTGTCAGTATATTTCATTCATCTCGTCCAGATGGTTAGAACAACGCAACACACTTTTTTCTACTATAGTAAAAAAAAGTATCGTGAATAGAGTCACGACATCTTATCTCAAACCACATTGCTCTCTGACGTCAGTGTTCCCACGTCTATCTTTCAAAGACACTCCACACATATTACGCAGAGAGATTGCATCACCACAGCATAGATTTTACTTTTATCTCTGTTTTGTCATACTCAACTTTCATTACCGTATATAAGGATAGGGATCAGGACTTCATCATAAATAAACAAACGCGATGTCGTGTTCCTATTTTACTATTTATAATAGCAAGCAAGATCACATTCACTTTATTTCCCGCATTCATTTTCCTCTCGATATATTTATCAAGCTTATAACCATTTGTGCACAGACTATCCAAATATACAAATTCTTGTATATTTGGATATTTACTTGTTTGACTTTTTCATCTTCCATTTATATTGCATCCAGTCGTGCTTTCTTCGTGTTTCTTTCAAACACCATGACCTTAGTCTTTCTAGTATTTACTTTCATATCTGTTTTCTTAACAGAATTTTTCAATTTGTCTAACATCGCCTGCAAGCTACGTTGAGAAGCCTTATAGGGCTGTAATTTGTGTGAACTTGTCATGAAGCTTCCCTTATATAAAGGTGTACAATGATAGTTTTGCACCAATTGTTAGATATCTTACGGTTTTCCTAGAATTTGTTAAAGAGCTAGTACAGCAGGCTTGTCATTACATCTCCACCGTTCCTCAGCATCTCTGACGATACCCTATCATATCTGGCAGATTTTACAACTTTCATACGTTTAAGTATTTTCATAATTTCAGCTACAGTCATTTCAATTTCATTTTAATAATCAAATGTATTTTGTACAATTATATTACTAAATGAATATAAATTTGTTTGTTTTCTAAGAACATGCAAAGACTAAATTACATAAATTACATCCTTTTTTTTATCTAGCATATTGGCAAATTAAGAGTATATAAAATGGGCCAAGTGCGAGTTGGACTTCATCCACCTAGAGATCGGCACATGTACATTATTACGTAGTGTGATGATATATATTACACTATACTGCCAATACATTTTTTTTTTTTGTAAATATACGACACAGTATTCACCCAAAAATAATATAATAATCTCTATTTGTTGATTTACTTTACATTCTGCAATATAATCACACTAAAGAATGGTGCATTTTATGTATCATAATTCTTACGGTAGAGCAAAAACAAGAAAAGATTAAAAAAAGAGGTATATGGTATGGGCATCCCGTTTTATTTTCTATTTTTTATTATTTGTAGAGCTATCCGTCATAATATTACAAATTATGAGAAAATTTAATAAGGAGTCCTTTGAAAGTAAGGCAAACAGACGAACAGATAGATGGCATAGGTATAGCAATAGGGCCCCGTTGTAACTCTTTGTTTGCGGAACCCTAAAAATAAAATTTAAGGTGACTCACGTTAAACCTGACTCACCTGACTACGTATATTTTCATTTCCGAGTCAAATAACTTAAACAGTTTTAATGGAAAAGAAACACTTTATTGGCAAATGTAACGAACCTAATATTATTTAAAACTTTAATCCATCATTCTAATGATGTGTCGTGAAGGAATTACATACCTTCAAGATTAAAATCTTCTTCCTCTTTTTTTCAAACATAAACGCATAAAATTAGAAGAGAAATCGTTAAAAATATCGAAATCGGAAAAAGTTGTGAATCAAAATAATAAGTCCGCTTTAGTCCGAAACGACACGGTTTTTGGTGTCGTAAGAACAAGGGTTTTCATAATTTCAACAATAGTAATTTCATTTGCATTTTCATCATCAATCACATATTCAGTTCTAATAACATACGGCTTTCGTCTTTCGGTAAGCATCCATTATCGTCTCTAATGATATTTATTCACAATTTTCCGCAATTATTACAAATTTTATTACCATATTCCAGACACATTTTTGGTTTGCTTTAAAATTATCCGAGATTCTCCTGTCATACCAATCTTTTATTTCATTCTTTCTTCTTTTCCCACATTATTTAGCTATAATTTTTATAACTTTATATGCGTTATCAATCTTTTTTAGATTATCTTTGAAACACTTCTTTCTTTGCACTTTGTGGATGGTCTTTGGTGACAGTAAATCCAAGCGTAATTTCTTTTTCTCACCAACTATTTTCCTTACTTCAAAATTTCACCATTCACTATCTTTCTTACTAACTTTTATTATTTTATTCACTACACATATATTGTTTGCTTTGTCTACTACAGATTCCATTATCTTCTACGATTCGCCAAGTTTTAGACGTTCATAGTTTTTGATCTCACCCACGCTATCTTTCAATCATTCTACATGCTCACCTGTTATATTCGAGTACTCAAGCTCATCAAATTTTATTGGTTCCAGTGTGATAGTGACTATTTTCGCCTGATGTCGTCAAAGCTGGTATAAAGGTTAAATTTAACAGATCCTTAAGAAGTGGTCTGTGCAATCACCGATGCCACTCTTGTATCTACAACTTTATTTCTCAACCGATCATCCACAATTATAGAGTCTATGTGCTATTGTCTTTTGCTTTCCACCAAATATATGAATGTATTCTTCTATAGTTAAACATAGTGTTTGTCTCTCACAAGTTAAACTCTTGGGACAGTAGGAAAAAGCAATCACCATTCTCATTCGATCCTTCATTTACAAATTTACCTAAAGCTCTTTCATGTCCATCCCGCTGTACACCCACCCAGCCATTAAAATCACCTAACATGATGATCCTTTCATTTCTGTCACATTTCAATGGTATGTCTTTTGCATTAGCTCAAAAATCCTTCCTCTCTTCGAGCGGTGTAGACACATATATGGCGATAGGATGAAGTCAAAAACCCGACATCCTCATTGACTTTCGCCAACTTTAGACCATACCTCGATACACATTCAAAATACCCAAGTGTACTTCTTAAGCCCGCATTTCGCCCCTCCGGGGAACCAAGCGTGACGGAACCTCGTCGCCACAATCCAGCCTAGAGCTTCCGATTCCCGGTACTCTCCATGTTGTGACGAGATCTCTTAACATTTCAACTTGACACTACGGTCGGTGTCTCCAAAGCGTTATAGTGGTTGTCCCAAATTTCTTACGGGATCTTAGCCTATTGGACACGGATGTTTAATAGTGGTAGTACCTGGCGCTATTTTTTTTTGCTGTAAATACGTTTGAATCTTAAAACTTCAAAAACACGAAGTTATCTCTCTTTCAATTTTCGAATTATTGTCATATTTTTGCTCTAAGTCATGTTTTTTAAAATGTATTTTGGACTATGTATGTAAACGAGGTCGCTCGAATCATATTTTCATTTTTGACTAAATTTAATAATTTTATTCGCGAAGTTTTATTTTCGTGCTTGGACCCACAGCTTGATAAATTGAACAAGTATGTCATAAATTAATAGATATTATATTATAGGAAAATATTAACATGGTGTAACAAATTTAAAATGACTGCGAAACTAACTGAAATTTCAAATAACATCATAGATATGTATTTGACACACGATGAAAAAGGATCTATCTAATCGCATTGTAAATGGATCTCATCGTATTGTAAATATAGAATAAGAAAAACTTTTCATTTGAATGCTTTATCTTTAGAGATTTTGTCAAAAATTCGTCGAATAATTTTTTATATATTTTATGTAAAAGAATGCTATACGAAAATCTGTTTATAACCGACAGATTGTGAGTAAGGCTAAAGGGTCGGGAGTTACATTCCATCTAGTACCTTCCAAAGAGCGATACATTCATAATGGGCACAGCACGGGGCCGGAAACTGAATACAAAAGTTCATTTTAATCGAGTTTCCCTGAGGCACGATCGCGAAGGTTCGCGCCCGATCTTGTTCCGTTAATTACGTTAAAAAAAAGTTCCCGTCTTGATGGGTTGAATCCAAATTACTTTTTTATGTTCGTAAACAAAACACAATGGGGGAAGAAAAATGAAAAAAAATCGCGAGGCACCTTCGCGGAATCAATTCGCGACGCGCCGGCGCTTATCCAATTTTCGCGACGACACAATTTTTTGGTACTTTTCAGCGTAAAGGATATCTCTATGCTAAACAAAAGACAAGCTGACTGTTCCCCTTTTATTTTCAGTTTTGGACACTTATTTTATTTAGCAATTCTAATAAATGAAGACTTTTATTTTCATAGCGCTATAGCCCCGTAGAGACTGGCTATTTCAATTTATTTCTAAAACTTTTACGCTACATACTAACTTTCGCCATTAGCTTCATCGCTTGAAAATAAAAATGAATGGCAAGCCTTTTTTTTGGCAAGTCTCACTTCTGTTTTCGTTCTTACTCCCTCCTTGTTACCCTTATTTAACTGATTTGATTCAATTAATACAATATTTCAATATAAACCAATCGAAAAGTTCCGGTAATACGTATCGAGTAAATTTTGGACTTTAATTAAAACAATCAAACCGACATTGCAAAGCCTACAAACACGGAAACTAAGAGAAGAGAAACCATAAAAGCTTGATCAGCGCACGCCGATAGAGCAATTTATAAGGCTTTTTTCGGACTTAGCCAATTTAAAATTGATATATTTTTTATATTCGTCCCTTAACAAATGTTGATTTAATTAAAAAAAAAGAAGACGTTTTTAATCACGCTTATCTTAATATATAACTGAAAAACAAATCCAAATCGGTTTTGATGTTGTGAAGAATATCTTGCTCAAATTATGTAGTTTTTGGTTTTGTTTACATTTTGACGTAACCAAAAATTTCGTTTATTTCCTCATAGCGTAAATTAAGGAATGCCGTTTTCATAGATTTTGTTTATATATTGTATTACAGTAAATTATTATGATAACAAGTCATTTAAATTATGCCACTGTATTTCGTTAAATTCATTTAATGTTTTGACTGGAATTAATTTTAATATTACACTCCATTATTAATTCATATAACCAAAACTACTGCACTTTATTAGATACGATTTGTTCTTTTTCAATTACACATGCTGTTTTCGGAGTGTTGTATAAAATGAAGTTTAACAAATCGTCGACTTTAAAACTTCGAAGGCTCGGGTTACAAAAAACATCCATATGAACATTTGCAGTATTTTGTTACGTTTTCGACTGACCGGCGTGTCGCCCTAATTTAATTTCACTAAACCATTTTTAGTTCGAAGCGACTTCACGCCAGCTGCCGCCCTTAGGGGTCGCGGCGGATCTGCGCGAGCATTTCGTCGTAGCCCTCGGGGACGAATTCACCGTGATTGAACTCCGCGGTTACGGCGGATCACGCCTCCGGACTGCGATCGCTAATCTGATCGACATCGACGAGCGCATCGCTCCTCGAGGGCGTGACCGTTTTTGTACGACGCATTCGAAAACCGCAAGCGATACGACTCGCTCGACGTGTTGTAAGCCACAAAATAAAATATACGCGTGTAAAAATGTTTATGAACACCAGTGAGCGTGTTAGCCATTATGATTTCACTGTTGCGGTTTCAAAAATAGTGACAATTAAAATGATTATTCGATATATTGCGATATTTTTTCAAACGAAAAAGCTTTGGTAACCATTTTCATTATATTCGCTTTGTTTTATAATTAGCGTCTGTCTACGTTGCCGACCTAGAGTATATAATTATTTGAATGCACATTTTGTTGTTTTATGTTTAAATAAAACAGTGCAAACACAAAGCGCCATATGGTCGAATCTCGTTTTGTTCCGTCACGGGTAAGTATATCGTATACGTTTTTTTTTCTCGCACCTGTCGAACTTCTCTATCATAAATCAGCTGCATTCAACACCAACCCGATGGTCGTTCTGCTCATCGGTCAGTTTGTGCCGTCTCGAACTACCCTTACAGAGAGAAAATTTATCGTTAATAATGGTCTATATCGCTTTTGATCCAATACCCAGTTTTCGTACAAGCTCTACATAAAAACTCTTCGGTTTTTTTCAGTTTTTCAGCTGTGTGAACATTTTCTTTAGTGACTACGGTTGGCGGTCGACCCGTCCTCGCTTCTTTATAAAAAAAGCTCCCCAGTCCTCTTTTTAACTCTGAAAACAGATTAAAAACAAATGCTCGTGAAAAAGCAGGCTCATCAAAAGCGTAATCAAATGTCGAAGACATTCTTGATGCTTCAAACCTTTATTGTGATCATACTAAATCATAGCTGTCGCATCGATTGAGTCTATTTTTCCAAGAAAATTCCTGCCGTTAGATTTTAATAAAAATGGGCATTTTTAAAAATACAATGTTTGAAATCAAATATAATGTTTACTTAATAACCAGAATTTAAGACGGTTTATATTACTGGCCAGTATTAACTTTTTCAGTAAAGAGTATCTAATTAGTTTTGGCATTCCCTCGTATGCAATCGCGACACGAATGCAGTGAAAAAATGTACATCTAACACCCGGTTTCAAATATAAAATTAAAAGTTTTTCCTAACACCAAATTACGATTTTGAAGACAGCCATATTTTTAAGTCAATAGTTCAGTTCGATTGCTCATTGCAAATTCTATAAACAAAACTTTGACAATAACTTTGACGCCGTTGATTACAGATTAACGATTTGAAATATAATATTCACATTTCTGCGATATTTTATTCTACGTATAGAGTTGATTACATTTCGGTGAGAAGTTTTTACACGTCCAACCGAGCGTACACAATGACTCCGTAATTCATTTTATCTCCGGTACGACTTCAACATTTTCACATACGGACTCCGAAAACCGCACACGGAACAAAAGCGCGAACGCCCGAGGGCGGGCCGGGCGCGGGCGGCGCTCGTCATTTCAAGATAATGGCTACTTCAGTGATTCCTTGTACGTTTGCGGGTGTTTACCCAGAATCTGGTGTCATTACCATATCTCTCGGCGTGCCTCTCACGCGCCGGGAGATATCTGCAAATATGTGGGTGCTCCGCCGTTTAACGCGTTCGGGGTCGGAACCCCCGAACGAATTTTCACCTTAAGTCGTATACCATAAAGCCGAATTCGGACCGAGAGGGACCCATATTACGTAGCATGGGCGCCGTGAGAACGCATAGGTTTCCGGTCGTCTCCACGCCGAAACCGTTCCGAGTTAATTAACAACTGAGCGAAAATAAATAGATTGTACGAAGCGAAAGCGGCGGGATTAAGGAGATACGCTATCGTGATGTTGATACAAGTACTGATGTAGCTTACCTAGCGCCTACAAGTGGAGAATTATTATTGTATAATATTGGATACGCCTCGGAAGGCGCGTTAGGTGGCGGATCTCATCAGGAAAATACCTCCTCCAGTTTAGACCGCGAGACAGAATTGTCTGCGTTGTACGTGCTCTTTAAATTACATAAAAGCTTGCAATATTTTTGTCTTTTAAATACCGTGTATGTATAATCGAGCTTTGCTCGAATTCTTTCGTGTTTGCTATGAAAATGCAATAACTTCCCACGGGAATAGGTATTTATGTTCATTCACGACAATAAATATCTATTTAAATATACTATATATAAATAAATAATCTAATAGCATAACAATAAAGTAATTACTTCAAAGTTCTTCGAGATGAAGATAGCGCCATGCTTTGTAGAAAGCGATTTAAATATATTTGAATTTATGTATAGGAGTTTTATATATATATATATATATATATATATATATATATATATATATATGACTCTAAAAGTTTAGATTATATACATATGTTCCAAAATACATCACTTCGCCTATAAGCTAAATACAAGCGATGCGATAAAGATAACATATTTACGCGCCTGCATTGTCGCGCCAGGTAATCTCGCAGCATCGACTCCCGAATTGCTATGTAGTGAATATTAATGGGCGATTGTACTTATTAAGAGCGGCCTCGAGCCGATGCTGTCCGTACATTATTTAAATATTTGACATTCAGACGACTCCCGGCAGCGTCCATAGAATTAGAATTTAACGCTAAGCGAATCGTTTGCTTACATTATGAATAATTTTTGGATGGAGAAATATTTGAATGTTTTGGTAGCAGGAGGTTCATATTTTAACGAGAATGCTTAATAATAAATTAGGTAAGTATAATACATATGGATACTGTACGATATTAGTTGTTAAAATTCCACCCGCGATTCCAGCTATACGGTGTTTGTGTTTAACGGAAGCCGCTTAGTAGTAGTGGTGTGAATTTAGGCAATCATTGAAATGCGAGTTACTCGTTGACCTACGCCGGTGAAAGTTTGTGAACTCGTAATTCAAATTCAAATGTCGGTCGCTTCTGAACACTCCGAACCAGATGACCGCTGCGCCGAATGAAGTTAGCAACGAGCCTGAAGCGCAACCACAATTAAAGGAGTTGTTCTATATTATGAAAATGTATTATTGCATCTCGGTTTGTGCCTATATTCAAGTCGGTCATAAAGTTCTACTCTTTTTGTACCCGTGAACGTGTGTCGAGATTCGTATGACGCAGGAGGTCGAACAGATCCGTAAAAATAATCGTTAATAGTTAGTTATTTGGGCAGATTGTTGGCGCGTCTTCGTATTCCAATATATTACAATAAATTTCAAATACAGATGAGAAAACACATATTAATTTTTAAAAGCGCGTGAAAGATTAAATCTAAATTTAACTGATACGATCAATATCGAAAAACCGGTCAATTGCCAGGCAATATTTCTTGCCAAGGTTGCTGTAATCTGTAATATTAAAAACTAATTCAATTGGATTTGCTAATTCATCAAAAATATACAAATCAGAGCGAGTTAAGATAATTAACTGATATTTTTTTTTTCAAAACCTACAAATATCAATACTCTTATTTTATTTTCTCCTGAAATATTTTACATGAAACTCGCTATGAGTGTGAACTATATCAGATATTCTGGCTAGCAACCATGGAAGACAACGATCATTTTGGAAATTTTCAATTACTAATAAAAAAATACGAATACAAATATAAGTCGTCTTCGAGCTTACAAAGTGGAAACACATTTACAAAGTAAAAATTGACTCTCCACAAAGTAAAATTGGGAGTGATATTAAATATATGTGATTTAAACAGAGATATTGAGAATGGTATTGTAATTAATGCATATTGTAAATAAAAGACATATTGTAATAAGTCATGCATTTATTCTCTTTTAAAAGTGGTAATCGAATAAAAATTTGTTTCTATACGCGATTTTTTATGTTTTGGATTAATATGTTGTAAAATTGCGATGTGAATTTTTACCTTCAGTTTCGGCACATAAATTGTGACCTTTAATTTATATAAAATGGCCCCACTTTGAATTCCTTTGGAATAAATAGAATTTTCTATTTATGTTGTTGTTACGATGCGTATATGTTCCTTTCTATACTTGATAGCGATAATTTGATTCGTTTGGTACATCGTTTGACTTATAGGAACTTGTAGAGAGAATGTAAAAAAAAAGAAGAATAGGCAATTAATATTTATTTATTATTAGGTGTTGCATATTCTTATTGATTTCAAAACGAATTTACCGCAAATTCGGAGATATCAAAGCGGTCAAAACTTCCCTCTGGTATATTTATTCTTAAATGTAATATTTAAATCTATTGCGTGGATGCGCAAGCGTTCATAAAATAATAAACTATTTTTGATGAAGTGGGTTGTATAAATACTTTATAAATTGATTATTATTTGATTTGTTTTCTTAAAAATTTTGTTATAGAAACGTTTAGAAAAGAATAATTTACCATTGGCAGTCTGAATTTAGGAATTGTGAGAATGTGTTCTTCAATCAACGGTATTGCATTAGTCGCTCGTCTTAAAGAAATGATTAAGGCTTTTTGTTACACTTTATACATTTTGGTAGATTGTTAATGGTTAGTAGGAATATTGTTTTCTTTAAAATTAGCTTTCAGATTCATTCTGGATTTTAAGTGAAATACAGAATCATTTTCGAAAATAAATATGTTACAAACAGCAGCAGCTTATGTTTTATAATATTTTTTAAAATAAATAATTTGGAATGAATTCAGGAGGAAGTTGGAAGGCTGTAGAAGTTTTAGAGTGATAGGGATAAGTTAGAAAGGCAATATTTTGCCAAGAAGGAGTAATGAGGTCGGACCTATGCCCCTGCTGGAAACCAGACACGCGTCGTTCAAAGAGACGTCCTCTGTTACATAAGTATGTATCTATTTATTGAATTTCTTTATCATTTATACTGTAACGCTGATTTACGCCTTATGTGTCATAATTAATGAACATAATATGATGGCTTTGGTAAGTCGCAGAAAATTCTCACATTTGTATGGATGAGAAAATCCATATCCATGTTCAAAGATCAAAATCTTATTACTGTATGTGAGCTACTCTTGTGTATATATAAAAATACACAAAACCATTAATGAAGGAAACAGCCCGGGTAGAAGTCGAGCCGCTTATGCCAATGGATAGTGATTAGATAGATCTTCTAAATATTCAAAAAATGAGTACTACGCTTTTTAACTTTCCGCTAAGAAAATTGAAAATTTTCGAAAATCGGAACGTTGTTGGTTTTACCCCGGTTTTCTGAAATCGAGTTTTCATCAAATCTTCTCGTTTTGAGACCCTAGGAAGCTCCCCTGACGATTTTATGATGGTGTCTTTATGTCTGTATGCATGTGTGTGTGTCGATTATCGAAATCGATTAATTTGTTCAAGAGATATCAAAAACAAAAATTAAAAAAATTCTCTTAAAAAATTCTAAAAGAATCAACGGCTCTACGAGGTGTCAGAACAGGTTTAATTTGATTTAAGTTTAGACCTCAAATTCAAATGCAAATTATCTTTATTTCAAAGGTTATAAAATAACACTTGAAATACGTTATATATTTTTTTGTGAATCTTCATTTTAACACTCGTCCGGAAGGTAGTTTACCTTCAAAAAAAAAACAAGAAAAACACTCAAGGGTAGTTATTTTCTAATTTCAACGTGCATAAGCAAAACAAATACGAATTCATTGAAACAATTTGATAAGAAGTCGAGCCCGCTTATGCTCATGGATATTTGTCTTCTAAATGTTCGGGAATTGTATAATACCCTTTTTTACTGAGTGGCTGTTTAACAATCCTTTTAAATTTATATGAGGATAAATCTTGTACATACACAAGGACCTTATTGAACATGCGCACACAGAACGGTCTACATGAATTTATGACTTTGCATAGTCAAATAACATGTAAAGACAGTTTACTTTTATGTTTGGTACTGAGTTTATGTCCATTACTATTTGTTTAAAGCATTTCTCATTTTTTTTATGTATTACAAATTTTCATATATGAATTGTATGATCATTAAACTTACTTTTAAGAGATACGCTTTTTAAATCTCGTGCACGGTCCACTTCTGCAGCACAAAAAATGTATTAATATCCGTAGCATGTCCCCAGGGCAAAATAATATGTGACGTCCGGCTATGGTAATAGCTAAACAAATCAGCAGTTTTGTTGTCTGAAAAATGTCTAATTTTTTGACTGTATAGGCGGCTGAGCTAAGTCTTTTCGCCAACTTACTGATATAAGGACCCCATTGAAGCCTTTTTTTAAATTAATTCTCGGAAATACAGTAGAATTAACAAACGCTATTCTTCGTTATGTACTGAAATAGTTCGGGATTTACATTTTACATTTGGAAGTGAGAATTTTATACCTTTTGTTTCTATGTCATTGAGAAGTAGGTTATTTGCAGTAAACCATTACCTATCTTAGACATAGCGTTGCTCACGTCGTCGTAAGCGTTCTTTTAGCTTTGAATAACAAAGAAGTGTCATCTGTAAATAATATTATCTTATAAATATCCTTAACAATGTAAAGTACGTCATTTATATAGACTAAAAGAAAGGGCTAGATTATCTTGTGCCATTGACATTAATCCTTTGAACTCTGTTACTCAAATACGATTTCAGAGGGCCGAGTGCCTATCAATCTATAGTGGTGTAGTTTCCTGATCAGAGTTTCACGATAAACACCATTGAATGCCTTAGAGAGATCGTAAAATACGCCAATTATATCTCCCGAATCCTCCTAGGCTTCAAAAATATGTTGCACGAGCTCAACGCCAGCATCGATTGTTGAGCGACCCCGAGTAAAATCGAACTATTCATTACACATTAATTTATCATCATAAAAATGTATTAACAAATGATTTAAGATTATATTTTCTAAAACTGTATTATATGTAGGTAGTGTAACTAAAATCTTAAAGTTTTTGGGGTTTGATAGACTACCACATTTGTATAATGGAATTACTTCAGTTTCTTTTATGAAGTCGGGAAACGCTTTCATCTAGACACTTGTTAAAGATAAACGTCAAGTGCGGCGCAGAGCAATCTATAATAGAGCTTACAATCGTAATACCAACAAAGTCAGCAGTCTTCTTCGTATCTAAAGATTTTAATGTTTTCCTAACCTCTTGCAAACTCGAATATTTAAATTATAAATAATACTACAGATCGGAATAGTTTCCATCAGTAATGATTCGACAAAAGCGGGAGATGAGTTATGAGACCTGGTAATACAGACAGATATGTCGGTAAAGAACGTTGAAGCCTTAGCAAGCTCTTTGTCCTTATTCAAGGTATTGTCATCTAACTTAAGTTTAAAATTAAAATTTGGCCTTCAATTCTTCTAGTCTCGTTATTTATGACACCCCAAGTCGTTTCCATAATATTCATGCTACTTTTTAAATTACTATTGACGTGCTTAGTTTCAGTCGCGATGCAGACACGTTTAAAAAAAATCGAGTAATTTTTTACCCATTCAGCAAGGCTCTCACTATTATTAAAAGTTCTTTCGTCATAAAGCTCATGAAGTCTCTTTTTACTTTTAGATATTAATTTCTTCTGTTGCCCAATCAATAAATGATAATGCTTCATTTATTTTAACATTCCTTGCTTTAAGTGCATTATCAGATTCAATTTTCATCATGTCAAACATTCAATAATATAGTTTATTAAAATCGTCACAGCATTGAAATTTCGTGATTCTTTGTTTTTTTCACTACATTTTCACTAAATTTAATAAGGCGTTTTTCTTTCACCAGTACACAAATTATGTTCCTATTTAGTATTATATTAAGTCGGTTTTTTACAAGATACAAATTAACCGTTGTGGTCTAATTGAAAATTATGAATATTATATTTTTCCTGTGGTTAAATATTTGTAAATATGTTATCGTTATAAGTTTCACAGGTACAATCGATTCTAGTTGGAACTTAAAAGATATAAAACAGATTGTAACAACCAAAACATTCAAAAATCTTACTGCTATGTTTGCTGATATCTAATAAATTTATTTAAAGTATTCAATATTACTTTGTTATTGCTTTAATTACTAATATTACATAAGGCTTGATCCATTATAAATTAAAATAACTCATAGAAGCAGTGAGGGGGTCTGATTACGCCAATTACAACTAGCTGCTCGAGTTCCACACGAAACACACATTGATAAAAACTCTTGTTGTCCAGATTAAAATCCGGTTTATTTTAAGTTCGAAAACAGCGCTTTGACCAACAAGGCTTGATTTATTGATTTAATTTGCTGCTCTTCTTGATTTATATTTATACAACATACACTGCGCGGTTTAGCACTATAGTAGATTATTTATGCAACATGTTTAAAGTTCCGTTGCTGGGCAGGAGTTCAGTGTGGTGCACGCCATTAAGGCTCGAACTTCGGCGTGGCGGGCGGCTGCGCTAACCACTGAGCCATTGTATTACTTAGTAGGTACTTATAGAAGAGTTTAACATCTTGTCGATCCATATAGTAGAAAATATACTATATATATTTTATAAAGGTTTTTTAATAAGGAACAATTTATGTATGCGTTTTGCTATTTATTCGACATGCAAAGTTAAGAAGAAAAACAATAAAACAAACGATTTATTATGCACATATTTGTGTACGCAATTCTTTCTGACTTTAGAACGAAATAATATGTGAATATGTAGAGAAGGAAGATTTGAAAACTTGCGAAAATTTTCTACGAAACTTATAAGTGATGTCGAATAAAATTAAAACTATATTATATTTCTGGCTTTACTTGACGAGAACACATTTTTCGTTTACAGATTAATTATCAATTCTCTTTCATTAAAGTTATCGTAAAAGCGAAATTTATTTTAGTGTCAATAGCGCCCAGCTACAGACGAGGACTTATCTATTTAATGAAGTGAATCGACATCCTCTTTACATTAGCGCTATAAAGAGATTAAGGACATTTGCCACAATCCTTCTTAGAGGTAATTACGGTCTTATTATGGAAAATTAAGTTTGCTGCTTTCAAAGTAATTCTGCTTATTTAAAGGAAGGATATTATAATAGGTACCTTAATTATCTGTGAATTGTTCATTTAGAAAATTTAAGAACCGTTTATTACTAAGATATTAAAATATTAATCGAATAATTGTGACCGTAAACTACCGAAAAATGGTAGTATGAATACTTTTTCCGATAGAAACCCGCAAGAGTATTCTTCGGATGAATTGTAAAATTCATGGATGAATCATTAGTTCTGTTAAAATATAGACTACGCATCGAAAACGCCACCTGGTGATCCTTTGTCCCAACAAATTGTCACTCTAGTCCCTATCTAAACGGTTAATAAGATCTAGGGAACTGGAATTTTAGATTTGAAACGCGAACGATTAATTTCTCCTTTACCACTAGAAACAAAAACGTTGCACAAGCAAGATTCTTTGCAATGCGCAGATTGCGGAAATTGATTTAAACATGTAGTTATGCGATTGACTGTTTATAGCCGGACTATGTTTTTTTTCAATATTTTGCATGAAGATGTATTTTACTTCATGCCTCTATTGAAAAGAGGACTGCCGATTCTGTTAATCCTGAAAAGAGGACAGTAAATTATTGAAATGGCGGGATCTGATGAAAACGAAAGGAACAATCCGTTCTGTTCTCACGTTCCAAGCTTCCAGAACCATTTCTCATTATATAACTGAGAAGTTAACAGAAACGGTATTATAAATAGAACCCCACCGGAAACCGAATCATAAATTTAGTGTTATTATTTCCAGATTAAGCAACACGCCCGTATTGATATGTCACGGTTAATGTTACCATTTCCAATGCAAGTACCATTTCGAATCCGGAAAAACCGTTTGTAAAGATGGAATTGCAACATCAATGATATACATCTATGTGAAAGGTGTGACAAGAGATGTAATTATCAAAGAAATTAATACTTATAAAATAAAACCGACCAAGAGCATGTCGGGCCATGCTCAGTGTAGGGTTCCGTAGCCGTTACCACAGAGAAATGCACTACAGATGAAATTTTGTATTAGTTTTGTATTATGAAATTTTGGATACTAAGGGTATATAACCATTCTTTTTTCGGTTCGAAGGGGTAAAAAATAGGTTTTTATAAATAAATATATGACAACTTTTTTTTACGAGCTTTTTATTAGGTATACATTATTACTATTAAATGACTTTACTGTAATGCAATTACAATTTAAATGTATTTACCTAAATATGCAGTTATGTATTAAACTTTAAGTGCGCTAAAACAATTAAAACACTTATTACAGTCTCAAAATGTAAAAATACGATGTGAAAAAGAGCGTATCTTAATAGCTCTTCATCATTTCCATAAGAAGCGCAGTTTTTTTAGCAATGATTCAAAAACCGTATATCTGATTAAATTGAAAATAATTTCACTTGAAAGTATTTATTAAGCGTGACCCTTGTAATTTTTTCATATTTTTTTGACATAGGGTCTAAAAAAAAAGGGGGGGGGGGAACACAATGAATACTATTTTTGGAGCGTTTATTTCCAAAAATGTTTACATAATCAAAAAAATTGCTTAGAAACCTTAAAGTGTTTTTGAAAGAACTGTCGAAATCGTTGTCAAACATTGAAATGTGTCACATGTTAATGTTTGACAACGTGTGATATATTTATTTTTTTAATTATAATATCCTAGAAATATCTATGTCATTTAACTACCAGCCTAAGTAGCATCTTATACAAAACACCTATACTCTCATCGACGTAGTCTTGTAGTTTTTAAGTGTAATGCTTGTGATATACGGACGGACGGACGGACTTGCTGAATTACAAGGGGTCTGTTTTTGCAATTTTGTCCACGGAACCTTAAAAACGAGAGGTTTCATGGGTCACTCAGCGTGAAGCTCCTTTGGTTACATATTATTCGTCAAACAACAGGTACAATAAAACGAATCGTTCATCTTTATAGATAACAAACAAAACATGCAACAGCAAAAAGTCAACATATCAAGGCGATATTTACAAGCTTACTCATCCATTTCTTGAAAGCGCACGACGCCGTTTGACCTCTGCGATCGGACGGCAACCGATGTATTCGACGGGATATGGAACATCGGCGATTGAAGGCTTAAAAGTCGCAACTGCGGGCAGCTTTTAAAATGCTGAATACAGCCAAAGCGTGGTGGCGACACTTCGTCCCAGCTTAAGCTCACATTCGCTAAGCGTCCGGAGTGTAAAGTGCGATAAGGAACTGCTTTTAAAAAATTTGTTCCGGGATGTTCAAACATTTTATTTTACATCACTATATTATAAAAAAATAGATCACATTCATTTTAATTTATTATAAGTAGATAGTTTTAACATCACTTTTATTCGGGTCCATAAACGCAAAGCGTGTCATTTTGTACTTCGCTTATTATTCAGAATTACCATTGATAATTTACATATATGATACGATATATTTCAGTCTTAAATAAAAGCCTTTTTTTGTAGCTTCATGAAAATTAAGTATGTTGTTATTAGTGGAATCTGTTTATCTTTGTGTATATCAAACGAACAAGTGACCATGTAGTATTTGATAATTAACAAACTAAAATGCGACTAAAGGACAAATGACAAAAAAATATACAACGAGCTAACTGTTTTAGTTAATTTTCGTCTATCCGAGTTGTGAAGACGTGGGCAGTTACAGTTTTAGAACATGAATCGATGATCAATACCTACATAAAAGTCTGACGATTTACAAACGAGCAAAGTTTACAGTTCAGGAACCACTGCTTGTCAAACACCTTGTTTATAATATACATTGGTATTTTTTTCATAGACGGGTTTTTATTTATAAAGTTTCTTTATTTTTATTCTGTTCGATTTGACTATAGATAAGCATGTGTATAATCATAAAATTATTCCTGACTCATGATCAGCTCTGACGTTGCACACTAAGATTTTTTTTGGAAGCAAAAATCGCAACAATGATGTCTAAGCTGAACTCTTGTTGGTTTTATTGGCATAAATCTTCTACAGGCATCACTTGAACGTAAAAGAATTATTTTTCTTGGACCGGAAATATTAAAATTAAATGTGGCCAGTATTAGAAAAGTGCAACTTAATATATAAACCTCTGATATGTTTAATAATATTTATTTTCTTAATAACTAGTTGTATGCCTGGCTCCTCCTAGATGGCCGTGGGTTAATTTCTTAATTTTTTTTTTATACCGAATGTACTCTTTATCAATCATGATCCCGATCCCGGTTTATTCTATCAAAATCTAACATCATTTATTGATTATCGTTTTAGTCGCACCGTGTTACAATGTTGAATAAAAAAGTTTTATGTCAATCGCGCATAAAGGTTATATACACTCGTAATTGTTTATGCAATATAATAATTGAAAAGATAATGCCAATGGTTGTGTTTACTTGCAAGGTGCGTGTATCGCAATCGAATCGATTCGTTAACGAATTATGATTGCGTAGAAAATTGATTTTATTTAATTCAGATGACGTACGCTAAGTCACACACTTAGGCGAAAACATTTTTTTTCAAGTTTACCATCATTTACTAGCATCTACCTAGATCTACCACCATTGTCCATTCTAGAGTACGGTCACTGTGTGTCTAACATATGTGGTCACATTTTACTTAATACCATCTCATTGTATTTTTCCATTAAGTTGGAAAGTGTCAAAAGGATAGTTTTGAATTTTCAGGAGTTGCGATTATCCATGGGCGCCGGTGATTATCTGCTGTCTGGTGACATGTATGCTCATTTGCTCATTAAATTACTTCAAAAACCTGGCCAAGAGCATGTCAGAACATGTTCAGTTGTCTATAACTAGAGATACGAGTAGGCATGTTGACTATTACTCTTAAACTAATGTGAACTAGAGTGCGCCAGCAAAAGAGCGTATCTACATGGCACTTATATCTCTTTGTTAAAAAACGCAGTTTTTCGGCGATAACTCAAAAATCGTATACCCGATAATGTGTAAAATAATTTTCTTTGAAAGTATTAAACGTTACGTGTGTATTTTTTATATTTTTTGGACATGCCGTTAAAAAAATAAAAGGGGGGATAATTTCTGCTATTTTCGAAATAATTATTTTACAAAATATTAAATTAATCAAAAAAATTGCGTAGAAACTTTAAAGTGTTTTCAAAAGACCTGTCGAAATATATGCCACACGTTGATGTCAGCTGAAACTTTTTTTACCTTGTGTTACATGAATGGAGTGCCCCCCTCGAAAAATTTATTTTTGTCGTTTAACTACCAAACTTAGTAGCAGCTTATACAAGACACCTATACTACAAATTTGATTAATGCTCATCTTGTATTTTTTTAGTAAAATGCCTCTAATATACGGACGGATGGACGGACGGATACGACGAAATTATAAGGGTTCCGTTTTTGTCGTTTAGGCTCGGAACCCTAAAGATATTACACCCCATTCGATATAATGACAAGAATTTTTTTTCATTTGGTTCCGTTATTTTTGTGCGACGGCTGTCGTATTGTATGGTGATATCTTTATTAATATTACGGTCGTGGAAGTTTCTATATTTGTTACTCAATAACGCTTTAATGGCTGAAAAGAATTATCTGAACGTGTACAGTAACATAGTTCATGCCTCAGAATAGCACATAGATTAGAATTTATAAAGGTATTAATTTTTACTGCGACTTTGCTTGCGTGATCGTGGAACGAATTTATTCACTTATGCCGATTGGGTATTGATAACGACAATGTTTAAGAGAGATTCAAGTTCATTATCGTCGGGTATCGGAACAGCAAGCAGGATCGAGGTCGGAATCAATGTCAGCGAGATCGTCTCATAGTAAAAACATTTGTGGCATCATGTGGTTTTCGGTGTAAGAAAATTAATATTTTTGGTAAGGAATCGAGAATGGGACTGAGATTAGAGTCAATGTCGATGACGTCATCGATAGATATAAAAGATGAAAGAATTCGTTGTATGTCGACGCGGCCGGAGACGCAGGTGAATTATGTATTTTGTTAAGAAACGGAATCTGAATGGGAAACAGAATTGGAATCAAATGCGGAGCCACGGCTGGAACCGAAAACAGGGATAATATCGGGAGCTTGGTTAACGAAGTGATCGGTATATATACTATGAAAGCTTTGATCTCGAAGCAGGCGGAGCCGCAGAATAAAACTAGTGTATACACACAAAAACACACACATGCGCACGCGTACGAACACGCACACACACATACTGTTCCTTTTCGGTGCCGCGGTCGGGTGGAAACAGGTAGCACACACAACTACAACAAAACAGCCCTCGAGATCTCCAAGGTCTTTAGAGAGCTAAAACAATGTATCCCCTTCCTAGGATATACGTAAAATCGAAACGGCAGTGGGCAACACCGCGACCGAGAAGTTTACAGTATCGAAACGTCCCGGACGCTAAAGGGACGGGACCCTAGGGCTGGCAACTTTTTAATTAATGGAAGATTCTCGGCGGCCGGTTTTGTTCAATTCAACGAAACTTCGGCCGTCGAAAGCCCGAGTTCTCGTCCCGGACATAGAGCTTTGTAGAGCGGCGCTCGCGGGAGCCTGAATGCGATACACGGAATCGGAAATTGAACAAGCTCTATGTCATTTTGTTCCGTTCTTGCCGATCTTCATGGTAGTTACTGAATGAAATAAACAGAGACAGCGACATAAATCGTTGCGGCCGCATCAAAAGTATGCCGTAGTCAGACGGACAATCTAAAATGTTAGTACTTTGCTAGCGAAAGGGCGGTACTTGATGCTTTAAACTTGTTTAAAGAATAGCCCTTTTGGAGGACTGAACGTCTTCAATATACGCCTGTCTGCTTTATTATTCTCGCGAAAGGCGTTTAGATAAGAATGATTGTTCTAACTTATTGGTCGTTTACTCTGAAATGTTTTCAGGCATTGAAAACAATTTATGGAAACGCCAGTTAATAATTATTTTGTGCCGCAATACCTAGTTCCTTTTCTTCTGGTTTAGAAGACAAGTGAACAGTTTGGTATTAATTTATAATCGAATTATAACACAGCAACACGTTTTTATAAACTTATTTTAGGATGTGGACGTTCAATCATAGGAAAATGTAAAATTAAATCAAAATCAGATCATGAAATTAAAGAAGTAATTAATTTCAGTTCCATTTTCGTAAATGGAACTGCGGCGTTGAAAAGTTTGTGTGGATTTTTTTAGAGGGATATGAGCGTGTGTACATGAACCTTGAATATTTTTGAACTAATGGTCTGATTTGAATGTAACTTAAAGCATTCGAAAGGACCTAACTGAATTGGAAATTCAATATAAATAGATTAAATAAATTTTTAGTTATTTTAAAAAAAAAGGAAATTACTTTAAAAACCATTTTATTGGAATAAGTTCCAAGAAATTGAATCTATTTATTCCAAGACCTAATCAGCTACATGTGTAATAAAACTGCGGCGAATGTTGCACACTTAACGGAAATTAGTTTATTTCTTTAAGAAATTGGAGAACATTTTCAATAAATATTATTTTTGTAATTATTTTTAGATTTTGTAAACGACTAATTTTAAAATAAAATTCATATTTATGCTCTAAAAACTGCGTCACATGTCGCAAACCTGGAAATTTATCAAAGTGATCAAAAGCTGTCTGTATTAAAAAATTTAATTTTTTTTTAATTACTTCTGAGTTCTTCAACGATCGCATTTCGAAATTTAAGTGCTTTTGAGTTTGTAGAACCGCATCGAATGTCGTAAGCTCAGTTGAAATTAGTTATTTCGTTCAAAATATATCTTTAATAAAGCATTTTGAAAGTAACAATTTGATAATTTTTTATATCTCTAACAATTTTGAAGAGAACCCTGAATGATTTTGTGCTTGAACAATGCGGGTAATTTTGGCGTTGGTTTGGTAGTTCGACCGCTTAGCAGTTTTTGTTAATTTAGTGCATTTCATGAGGCAATTATAATAGTGTTCGCTATTATTAATGTTTTTTTAATGTTATTTACAGAGTAATTGGTTGATTTTATAAGTATATTGGTATTGACTAAAAACTAAATAATAGTCTTTAATTTAATGTTCGTTCTTGTTTAATATAAAATAGGTTAATTATTAGGTATACGTGTAAATGCAAAAAAAAGGTATGATTAAGTATAATAAATGATCATGGGTGGATAATATTTTGATTTTTTATTTCTTATATGTTTTATAGGAATCTAATCTACGCCGTAATTTAAAATATATTCCTTTTATAAACCAATAACTGACAATTGAAACGCTTCATAAGATTCAGGAAATTAAAAAGATTGTATTACGATGAACGAAAAAGAAACTTAAAAAAGTTACTACCCTTTATTTCTAATTTCATTGTACACAACGACAATAAATATGAAACATTTGATCGATAAAACAGCCCACATCTAATATTTCAATGTAAATGGGATTTCAGAGTGTAGATTTAATTTTTTTTAGAGATACAAATAGAGTAGAGATATAAATATGAGGCCCGAGTTCGCAAGTCGCGCGGGCTGCCCGCTTCTTTAGTACGAAAAATCTTATCAATATCCGCAGCGCATCCCTAGAGAAGAATGTCATACATCAGGCTATCCAAACAACGAAAGCACTTAAACCGATGTAACGGTTTAAGTGCTTTGCATCGACAACAAAGCTAGGTCTTTTCGCTAGTCTATCAAAGTAAGGGACCCGTTGAAGCATAGCGAGCGTAACCATCAGCGCCGGCCCCGGCTTTGATCAGGCGGAGCGGGATTGTCTTTCAGCGCCCTCGAGTAGGTGCTCTAATTTTATAGAAATTCTAATTCTGCTTCATGATAAGTAAATAATAAATGCCTGTTTTTCAAAATAAGTTTTTATTGCAAACACCAACAAATATTATGCTTAAATTAAATGAAGTAACTTTGAGTATCGTAACACTGTTCTATGTCTTTCCGAAAGCAACATCGTAATTTAATTTTTTGGTGAAAATTATCTTTTGCGTTTGATTTTTTAGCGCCCCTAGTCACATGGCGCCTAGAGCAACTGCCCCACTCTCTCTATCCCTGGGCTGGCGCTAATAACCACCACTTGTAGGTTTTCCTTGGCTGATATCGACTCCAAAAAATAACAATAATTGTAACTACATTACATTATATTATCGTAATAATTTGATTGACTTTTAAGTAGTCTAATATTTTTCATTTCATTTGACTTAGGAAAACACTAAAAATATTTTTATCATTGTGTTATTCATAGGTATGTGTTGAGTTAAATTTGAAGTTTGTAGGTACCTACCTACCTCCTTGCGTGGTAAGCACGCAAGGAGGTAGGTACGTAGGTACGTAGATCGTACTTATATATTAATGAGTAGAAAAAGTAAGTTGATCAATAAGTTGTACAAGAATACGCAATTACTTTTTAATTTTTTTGTGCATATTAATATGTTTTGGAATAGGTTTTGTTTTGAAGTCGTTTTTTTTGTTAAAATTTTTGTTTATTTTTTGATTTTTAATGAATATGAAGTACACTAATTATTTTGTCTGAATATGGGGAGACCTACTAAACATGCAGTTCATAAATCGCACCCTTACTGTAAGGCCGTTAAGGAGTTTCATTGATCATCATATTCGACTACGACAATTACTTGACCATAACATCATAAGGTGACTCAAAGATCCAGCCTATAAAAGATTCGGCCGAGTATTGTTAATTTGCTCCAAAGAATTAAAGAGTTCCGTTACTTTGTCATGGATCCCATAATCAGAACCCAACCAAACTGTCATCAAAGTATCCTTGAAGTACTTCCTTTCTAATTAAAAAAGAATCATTGAAATCGGTTGGCGTGATATTGAGTTATTCGTCCATTTATCGCGCACATACTTAATGAAAATTTAAGATTTATACGATTTTCTCATGGATGCCATTACTAGAATTGAACCACATTAAAATGGGACCACATAGGAAGCACCAGATTTCAAATAAAAAAAGAGTTATCAAAATCAGTTTACCCAATCGAAAGTTCTGAGGTAACAAACATAAAAAAAATACAGTCAAATTGATAACCTCCTTCTTTTTAAATTTTGAAATCGGTTAAAATGGAAGAACAAAAAAGCAGTAATGAGGACTACCGATAGAAGTGAAAACTTAAAATTATAATATAACAGTATTTTTTTAAAGTGTTTGGTCATAAATTAAGATTTACAATAGTCTGGTTTTGACATTTATTGGCACTCCATGTAACAATTATAGTTATTTTCATATGGTTAATCTATTACTAAAAGTCATGGGCTGCGCAAACCCAGTATTGAATATAAATACAACTTAAATAACATAATAAGGAATATATATATTTTTATCTATCTATATAATATCTGCATTCAATTTATTTCATTCTATGTATCATTATCACTTAATTCAACAATTTTTAAATTACTTGCACTGTTGTTTGTATCATTTGATTGAATTCTAAAAACGTTACAATAGGCTTATGGTAACTAAAATAAACAAAAAGAGCGTTAGACGTCAGGTGACCATATCGCTCACGACTTATATACCACGATATCACGACTAATTACATTCGAACTTCCCTATAAAAGTTTTTATTTTGAAAATACTATTCCAATAACTTATCGTTATATATATATATATGAAACCTTTGTGATGTTGATAATGACGTTGACAATGACAATGACATTGACAAGAGGGAGCCACGAGTAAGAGAAAAGAAACAAGACCGAATTATGATTAGTAAAATAAACGTGGTTTTTTCTTTCTTTAAAAATTAAGTGTTATATAAAAGTTATCGTTGTGAATTTACCTAAGTCTATTGTGCAAAAGACGATTGAAGTTTTGTAATAAGATGAGTAAGGCATGAACATTTAATTGTCGATTCTCTGTTTTAGGTAACCACCTTTTATTATCTTTCTTTTCAATTGTTATATTTCATGTGAAACTGATTTGTATTTCATAAATAAATCTGTTTTAGATGAATCACATTGTGTTGTGCTTTATGAAGAACCCTGATCTTATAAATCGACAATTATTACGCGTGCAGAAACAAACACACGGTTAACCTATAAAATGGAGAAATTACGATTTGAGTTTATTGTAAAAGCAAAACCAGAAGATAATAAGACGAATATTTATGCTATAACCTCTATTACGGATACACAAAACCAAACCTTTGTGGTGCCTAGAGAGTATCAAGCAGTGCATTTACACAAAGAAATAATAAAGCATGAAATATTCGACAAAATAAAAAAATCTCTCCAGAAAAGGCATGACAAGAGACAGGTTTGGATAACATTAACCAAGGAAATGAAATCAACATATTTAGATGATGACAACTTACAATTTGATGGGTTTTTACTTGAAAAATTAGAACAAAGTTATGAGTCGTCATCAACGGCACCGACGTTGTCAAGAAAAACAGAAAATAAGACAAGATTAGCTACAGAATTTTCAATACAGAAATTTTCAAGAAATACAACGAATGTTAAACAATGGTTAGATACTTTCGAAAGTGAATGTACACGTTTACAAATAGATACAGACCTGCAAAAAGTAGAAATTTTAAGATTACTTTGAAGATACTTGTACCGATTGGTACACCTCAATGATTATCAAACATACTATAGATTCAGATTGGCTTGTATGGAAGAAAAGTTTAATTGAAACATTTGTCGATAAAAGCTGGTCACCAATAAGGTACGCTATGAATTTTAAATACATACAAGGATCAATGTTGGAATATGCTCTTAAAAGAGAGACTCTTACTAGAGATAAACAAATCAATAGATACACAAACCCTGATTTATTTGATCGCCATTGGTCTACCGAACTTCATTATGGATAGAATAGACAGAGAAGATCTTCAAGAAGTAAATGACTTATATAACTGCATAAGAGGACTAGAAAATCAAACAAGAAAAATTGAGACAAAGAAAATCTTCAGCACAGAAAAAAATACTACAAACAAGAAATGAAGAGGTGACAAAACAGCGTGCAGGATTTGTGAAAATAAAGGAAAATTAAATAGATTTCATCCAGAGAATGTTTGCTGGTATAGCTATGAAAAGAAGACAATCAATGATAAAAATCTTAATTCTAATTCAATATTACAAGTTGAACTAAGTAATGAAGATCCAAAAACTAGAATTCCCTCCACTAATTGAGATTGCGGTGTTGTTAAACAATACATTAGAAGTTAAGGTTATATGACCCTGGTTCACGCATATCTTTAATAAACTCAAAACTAGTTCAGGTGACAGATATGAAGCCAAATTACTGTTATAACACAATAAAACAATAAGTGGAGGGTAAAACTAAAGGTTTTATTACACTAGATGCAGAATTATTACACAAGAAGACTAAAATAAATGCATTTATCTTTGAAAATGAAAATTTTGAGTATGATCTAATACTAGGACTAGATTCAATACATAAATTTGGATTAACTCATGATGAGAATTTGAATATTCAAGTACAGAAAATATATGACTTCACAACAAATGGTAAAAATGAAAGCAATGAGATTAAAAATATGGAAACAAACACGGAAGATAAAGAATATGAAGTAAACTTTAATGAAGGGATAGATACAAACAAATTTAGTATAGATACAGAATACTTAAACATCGACCAAAGAAAACAGATAAACATATTATTGAATAGCTACACAGAAATTTTGCTAAAATAAATATGACACAGGAAAAGTGAAGAAGCACGAAGCCTGTATAGATTTGTAAGTAGAAAAATATTGCTATAAAAGACCATATAGATGTTCACTTCAAGACAAGATAGAAATAGAAGATCAAATCGTACAACTATTAAAACATGAATTAATTGAAGAATCTTACAGTCCTTTGCAGCACCGGTTACTTTAGCTTTTAAGAGGGATGAAGGTAAAAAGCAGACTATGCATAGACTTCAGAGATTTAAATAAAATAATAATACCTCAATCACAACCATTTCCTCTCATAGAAGATTTAATAACAAGAACAATAAATTGTAAGTATTATACAACTCTTGATATAAATTCAGCATTTTGGTCTATTCCTTTAAGAATTACAGACCGACACAAAACTGCCTTTGTTACCCAAGAAAGTCATTACCAGTGGACCTGTCTACCCTTTGGTCTTAAGCCATATTTCAACGGATTTTGGGAAATATTATAAGAAAAAATGGTTTGACAGGATTTGCAGTGAATTTTATTGACGATATATTAATCTTTTCTAAGACATTCGATGAACATATAACACACTTAAGAAAATTGTTAGACGCTATTCAAGAAGAAGGTTTTAGGCTAAAATTAACAAAATGTAAATTTGCATGTGATTCTGTTAAGTACTTAGGTCATATAATACAAAGAAATACGATTACACCTCTAAAAGACAATTTAAAATCAATAAATGATTTTCCTGCTCCTCAAAATAGAAAACAAATACGCCAATTTTAGGAAAAATTAATTTTATGGAAAATACATTCCAAATGTCTCAATAGTTCTTAATCCTTTACATACATTGCTAAAAAAAGATCAGAAATTTACTTGGACAGAACAGTGTGAGGATGCATTCCAAAAAGTTAAAGACTTTTTATGTTCCAAGCCAATACTAGCTATTTATGATCCACAAGCCCCAATATTAATTTATACAGATGCTAGTGTCGTAGGAATAGGAGCAGTTTTAAAACAAATTCAGCACGATGGTCAAGAAAAGCCAGTAGCATATTTTTCTAAAAAATTAAATAATTCACAAAAAAATAAAAAAGCTATATTTTTGGAATGCTTAGCCATAAAAGAGAGCATAAAATTTTGACAACATTGGTTAATAGGAAACCATTTTACATTTTATACAGATCATAAGCCTTTAGAAAACCTAAACATAAAAAACAGACCTGATGACGAATTAGGCGATATGTCACTTTACCTGTCACAGTATAATTGCGAAATAAAATATTTTCCCGGAAAAATAATACAGAAGCAGACTGTCTTAGCAGAAACCCAGTAATGGACATTGATTCAAATAATGAAGATAACTTAAGAATGGTAAATATTATTGATATTCAGGACATAAAGTATGATCAAACACAAAATTTGCAAATTCAAAAACTTGAAAAAAATATTATGTTAGAAGATGGAATTTATTATAAAAACGTAAGAATAACAGAAAAAAATAATACTTAGTGAAGATTACAGCAAAACTATAATAAAAAGACCCATGAAAGATACTGTCATGCTGGAATAAATCAAATAGAATCTAAAATAAAACCATTTTATACTGCACCCAACCTATCAGAAAATATTAAATATATATGCAAAACTGCGAAATATGCATAAAAATAAAACAAGATTAAATAGAAAATATGGTTTTATGTCACAATTAGGTCCAGCGACTAGACCCTTTCAAATAATTTCATTGGATACAATAGGAGGATTTGGGGTCAAAGATCAACTAAAAGATATCTACATCTACTAGTAGACCACTTCACGAGATATGCATATATCCTGTGTTCTAAGAATCAACATGCTCGAGATTTTATTAAACTCATAGAAAAAATTCCTCAAGAGGAAACAATAGACATCTTACTCTCTGATCAATATCCAGCTTTTAATTCGATTGAGTTTAGGGATTACCTTAAGAACCGAAATATTCAATTAATACTTACTGCGGTAGATGCGCCATTCTCAAATGGTTTAAACGAAAGGTTAAACCAGACTATTGTAAACAAAATAAGATGCAAAATGAATGAATCTAATGGAAAAGGAAATTGGTCAAAAGTAGCAGAAGAATGTAGAAATAGATACAATGAAACTAACCATTCCGTAACAGGATTTTCTCCTAAATACTTGCTATCAGGTGAGTCCACAGACTTGCTACCAAATGAATTAAAAGAAAGACAGTTATTAACAAAAGTTTAGAGGAAGACAGGAAAGTAGCACTAAAAGGTCAATAAAATCGCATGAATATAATAAAACTTTATTTGCCAAAATAGATTACAACATGATTTTAAAAAGGAGATAAGGTATATATGGATTATGGAAACAAATTAAACAAAAAGTTGGATGAAATTAGAATTGGTCCCTTTATAATTGAAGAAAAATATCAGATTCTGTTTTAAGATAAATACTGGTCGAGGTTCAAGATCTCTTGGATTGTATCATGTCACAAAGCTCATCCTGTACTTATTTGATTAATAAGTTTTGCACACAATTTTTTCTCTTCTCTACTTATAAAAATTGCACACCTAGGGGGTGATGAAACCTTTGTGATGTTGATAATGACGTTGACAATGACAATGACATTGACAAGAGGGAGCCTGAGTAAGAGAAAAGAAACAAGACCGAATTATGATTAGTAAAATAAACGTGGTTTTTCTTTCTTTAAAATTAAGTGTTATATAAAAGTTATCGTTGTGAATTTACCTAAGTCTATTGTGCAAAAGACGATTGAAGTTTTGTAATAAGATGAGTAAGGCATGAACATTAAATTGTCGATTCTCTGTTTTAGGTAACCACCTTTTTATTATTTTTCTTTTTCAATTGTTATATTTCATGTGAAACTGATTTGTATTTCATAAATAAATCTCTGTTTTAGATGAATCACATTGTGTTGTGCTTTATGAAGAACCCCTGATCTTATATATATATATATATATATATGCGATATGTTTTCTACACTGTTTATTTGGGAGACATATCGCGTGCGATGGCGTTAAACGAGGACTTTTATCGTCGACACTCTCACGGTCCGTATAATTAACGCCGCGTCCGAACTACATTGCATTCGTGAGTTCGTTATTCGGACCGCACTTCGGAAATGAGCTTTCATTATTTGAGAACTGCAAAATTTTGCATATCGTTTTCACCGTCCGCCATTCACGTGCCACAGAGTTGGGAAAGTTGACGAAGCGACTACTCGCCTTTGCGAAATTTTAATTGGTATTGTTCATGAATTAATGTGAACCCTTTACGAAGGCGTACAGTAAAAATGAATGGTAATAAAGTTTAATAATAATAAATGTTGAATAATATGTATATATATATATATATAGATCGATTATGCTTTTCTGTCTAATAATGTCCATTATTGATTCTAAAAAGTGCATTGATGAAAACGCTGATGTTAAGAATGATTTTTTAAATTTAATAAAATACTTTAAATAAGGAAATTCTGATAGTCCATTGCTACTTGATGAATATTAATGTTCATAATATAATGCATGTATTATGAGCTTTAAGGATACAAAAAACTGATCGCCAAAGACTTTGGTAAGAAACCATGGTGCTATAACATTTTTTTAATTATAAAAATATGTAAATAAAAACATTGTCAATTTTTTTTTATAATCTTTATATTTTACATCCTTATTTTTGGTATCATTTACTTATACCCTTAAGAAATTAATAATTTTAAAACAGTTCCTTAAAAATATATTATTTATGATCGTAGTTTTTATACTTCCATTATTCAAATAATCTTTAAGATTTTTTTTTAATAATCGTAATTGGAATTTCTCAATACAGTATCTAACTAAAAAAAGGTTGTCAATAACTTTATTATTTATTAAGTGAACTATTAGTTACAAACATATTCAATATTTTTTTAAACTAACAAAAACAGCTATTTGTAAAAAAAATTAGGGTTTTTAATGTTTTTTAACACTTTCCAGTATTGTGCGATACTGAAGTTGAAGCAGCCATTTGATTTGTTAAGGTGCTACATTGATGAAAAGTAAGTTGTGTTCTTTCCTTTTAACTCCTTAAATGCATGAGTTACTTTTCGAGGAAAAACAAGCACGTAACGTATTTAAATCTACGTAATTCGAGGTATATATACAGACATTGGAATCTCAATGTGAAGTTTCATAGGGGCCGGTAAACGCGACCACATGCATACCACAGAGTTCAACTCTTAGCCATTATAGTGACACAATCCAACCCCCGTATTTGACCGCGTTAAGGGAGATATTCAAGGGACCCTCCTATGGTACTTATTTCTCTTCATGCCGGTAATATGGTACTATACGCTGAATGCTCGAAAGGATATTTAAAAAACAATGAACTAGTGTCAAGGTGTTTTAGAAGCAACGACTCACTTCTTCCACGACTCCTCGTGTAAAAGACTTGCAGCGATGACTTAATGTGTGCGTTGAAACATGGCTTATGAAGACGGAGCAGATTGCCGCATTTGACTACGGCTATATTCAGCGAGCGAAACTTCACAGTTATTACCGACCAGAAGTATGTAAAACTGGTATCACACGAATTTTCTATGTCCTACAGAGCCGCAATAGGAAAATGTTTAGAGGAGACGATAGAGAGTATATTAAAAAAAGTAGTTGTATTGCGAACCCAATTCTAGACCTTTTGTACGCGAGGCATTAATAATATTTAGTTAGAACATGTTGAAATACGCCACAATGATCATTATTAAATATTGACGTAAGAGAGCAATTCCAAAGACGCCCAAAAGGGATTTCGTGCAAAAAGCCTGGAAAAGCTATATCTTTTTTAACAGTGCCGAATGTCAAAAGGGTATTTGAAGGGTCGACCCAAACGAGGGGAGGCTCGGAGGAAAAGTTTGATTTTCGAGGCATACGTTTTTTAACTATTTAAATTAGTATAATGTACAAGGAATACACGACTGGACAAAATTTTTTCAACAGAATTAAATTTTAAAACATACACTGATAATTTATCTTTTTGCCATTTATTTGCAATCGATAATTGATTTTTCTTTACTTCTCTTTCCGGATAATGTTACTAATAATTTTTTGACAAACTGGTAAAATAGGTTTTTATTTGTTACTGTCGTTTTATTTTAAAAGCATTTTATTTGGTCTAGAGTTACGTCTATTATTTTGAGTCCAGGTGCATTGCTGCTATTTATTTATTTTTCTTGTGCGCTAGCGTTAATAGTCTCTCTAGTTTCCTCATCGGTTGTGTTCGTCATTGGTGATTAGAACGCGCGTTGACGCCCCCCTCTACTCATTGCGGTATCGCCTTAAGTAACATATAGATACAAATTTTAAAGTATTAAAGATACAACAATGGATATTTAAGTAGTTTTCACAAAAGACTAAGGAATCTTCAAAATTAATTTACAACCAAGTTTGAAACTATGTTAATCAGCTATTTTTTATAGAAATTTATAGTTTTTTTCACATTTTCAAATCTTTTACGACTTATACCTTATGAAAAATAGAAATGTGAGTTAAACTGCAGTATTGGATTAAAAATCATGCGTTAGTAGTCGCACGGAGCTCTATTTTCAGTGATCAATTAAAATTATAAATAATGGAGACAGAGTTCCTAAAGCTAAAATTTTTTTATTACAAATTTCTTCGTCTTGAAGGACCTTTTTTGCAAATTTATAAATTCTTAATAAATACTGAATATTTAACAAAAAAGTTCATTTTTTTTAATTTGTCAATAATTATTGCAATCATTCATACGCTGTAAAACTATTTTGACATAATTTCTCTATATGTAATTATGAATCTAATGAGCTAGTGTATGTATTTTTAAAATGTTTCCTGAAGAGTCATCGACAAATATAAAACGGAATAAATGCGCGCACCAATCAGGCAAAGTTGATAAACCACATAAAAATGAAAGAAAGCATATATTTCAAAAATCATAGTCTGAGAATAGAGTATATTCTATTTTAAAAGATTTGTATTAATTAAAAAAATGCCAAGTGTTGTCACTTGTATAAAATCCATATAACAACTACTCTTAAATGGCACAAGTGCTTTTCATAACTCGACATTTTATATAATAATGTGTGCATGTTCGTTGGTCACTTCTTCGCCGTATATCAGTAGCTGTTTTTGATGAAATTCGCCACATGCTTATATGGAAAATAAAATAATACACACGACTCTGTTAATTACAACAATATATTGAAAGCGCGACACCTCATTCCGAACCCCTAGAGCAGCGAGTGTTCACTACTATTGCTATAAATATTAATTATGAACCCCAAATTAATAAAGCAACAAGCAAAACTCTAATCGAATAATAAGCTACACCGCGAAAATGAACCGTATAAGCTTTATGCAGCAAGGTGCAAATTTGCGACGAGGGCTGTATTTTGCAGGCGATAATAAACATAAAACAATTTCACCGTGTCGGCGCTGAAGTCGCTAATAGCTGTTAATTTGCAGTCAGATGCAGGTTGGCGTTGAACGGTCGCGGTCGTTGATGAATTGCGGAGTGCATTTTAAACGCTTGCAGTTCTAGTTTCTGGCTGCCAATGTGATGCACGAGGGTTACGATGGGGCCGGCAATAGTGATCGTGGCGCTAGCGTGGTGCGTTACAAGACGCAGTTTTAAGGTGAAACTTCTTTTGGGACGCTGTGAATTGGATTTTATGAAACGAAAATGTTTAACGAATGAGAGATCGAACTATAAATGTATATATATAGGTTTTAGGCTGTGAAAAAATTAGATAGAATGCTTTTCTATATAGTTTCCCCATCCTTCGTCTTCTATTTATGTGACGGTTTGTAGCGATCTGCTTCCCCACTACTCTATAGCCGCATACGCCCGTACACGGACTCTGCATACCATGGAGACTAGACTCCATGCTGTATACTATATTCTTAATTTACTCTAAATATATACAAGGAAAAATAGAAACGTTAAAATCTATAGTACATTATTTTCCGTTGGACTATCGCGCACTTTTAAATTTTTTTTTGTATAGAAAGGAACTATTTCTATCTTTTCTAAAATGTTACTTTAAGTAATAAAAAAAAATGTCGATCGTGAGTACTCTTGCTCTATTTTTCTCTCTGTTTACCACCTCCATAGTGTATTCATCTCGTTCTCTTAAAAATTAACCAGAATGCTGAGTTTCACTTCTACCGCGTATGAACTCACACTCGATGATTTTTTTTTAAAGGGGCTTTTAAAGGGCAAACAAGATACGAGCCACCAGAGAGTAAGTAGGTGGTCGCTGCCGCCCATGTACATCCGCAGCCTCAGGGGAGTCACCGGTGCGATGCCGGTGCTCTTTGTATGCCGTTAAAGTGTTTAGATAGATTAATATTAATAGCCCGTCAGTTTCCCGAAGATGAAAAAAAACATATACTATGTATAAGAGAAATACACCCAGAAAAATATATCAAAAACAATTTAGATATAGGTGGGAATGATTTTGTTGAAAATGATTATGAATCATTCAGCGAACACATGGTTAAATTTGGTCTATGAGTATTAATCCGTAAATAGTTTTAAGATTTTTCCAAGGTAAACTTGAAAATAGTATAAAATATTGTTTCTAGAAAATATTAATACGTTTGTGATATATCAATTATTCACAAGCAAAACATTATCTGTCTCAACTAACAAATGTTTTCTGGATTCTTATTCAATCCTGCTGTGTTCCACATGGAATACGGAGCTTCAGAGAGACTGTTTTAATAGTTTAAATACGAAAAGTCGATCGAAGAAACGTGAACACAGACGACAGTGAATTTAGCTACGAAAGCACCATCTGCGAGGCAGTACAAGGCCATGAAGAGCCTTGGGCAAATATGACCGGGCTTTTGGGCACACAGGGTTCGGGATCCCTTTGGAACGTCAAATAAAACGTACGAATGGAAATTTAATTTTGTACAACGTAAAACGTAATTTTACGTGCTAGTCGAACAGCGCCGACGGCATTTCGAGCCCCCAAACTTACCGGATTGTCCCGGGCGTGCACTCCGCATGTTCTTATGGGAAAGATGGAACTAGCCATCCCTTTAATTTTTAACCCCAGCCCCGACGCGAAAATATTATTTTCGTTTAAATTGCGAAATTGCTAAGTGGCGAATTAAGAACTTAAGTAAAGTCATGTTGATGTGATGAAGTGACAGCAGATTTTTAATTATATCCAATCACTTGACAAATTTAGGAACAATTTCATACAAAGAAGTCGACAAAAAGATAAAATTTATTAAATTCATTATTAGAGAATACTTACGGAATAAATTTGAGCTGTGCAGAGTTTAATATTAAAATTAAGCGATGTCATTATAACGAAAAGAAGGGAAAGAACCTTAAACACAGACATACCTTCTTAATTATTCTATTAATAAGGTATATTTAATTTACAATGCATTTATACCATAGGTTCGGAAATCCAAGAATGAGGAAATTCGCCATAAAAATCCTTAAGTAAATTTTGAAGTATTTTGTCTTGCATTTTCAAATACAATTCCTATTTTTCAAATGAATGCACAATTTTTTGAGCAATTAAAAATGATATCGTACCAAAAATTCTTTATCTAACACTTCCTATAAAGTATTCAACTTTCACTTGGAAGTCCAACGATTATTACAGACAAATGCTTTAATGTACAAATAAATGAAATATAATGATATTACTATTTCGACAGTATGATAAAATATCTAATAAGCCCTTTCTACTCATAATAGATCACTTAAGGTCAACTTTGTAATTTTTTTTAAATGTTTCTAATAAAAATAAATGCAAAGAAAAGGCCGAAAACTCCAGTGCAGGACCTTTACGCGATCACTGGCCGTATGAATATGCGATATCCCATAAAATTTAACGGATAACGTGCAAAATGTATTTATTTTCAGTTGTGGAATCATCATTTTAAAGTCTTAATTGACTTTTGACCGAAGGCGGAATGTCAAACTAGTCTCAAAAAAGACCCTACTTAGTTTCGAGCTACGTTAGTGTAATTTGAGTACTGTAGTATTTCCAAATTCGGTTTGATATGAACGCTTGACCAACGTTAAACATTTTCAAAAAAAAAAAGATAGTTTCATGATATGTCGGAAATACTAATTTTAAGGAAATTTCAATATAATGTTCAAAAATGTTGTAATTGTCCATGAGAAATATAACTGATTTCTCCATTAATAATGAACTGAAATCGATGTTACAATACTTGATATGACGAATAATTAAAAAAAAAAATTTAAATTAAGTAAATTTAAAAAGTGGATTAATTTAGACTAACGTAGAGAACGCCGATTTCTTCAGTGATAAATTTATGTAGAAATACGACAGCCTGATTAACAATACGAATTGATTAATGCGGTGTTTTAGTATTTCATCGAAATAGACTTCAATTTCAATAACAATCTTTCAGTCTAGGAATCGGGATTTCAGGATAAAATATAATTTATTCTCTATTATGGGAGTAACTCGGGTCTTACTTCCTTATTTTATTTGAATTAGTAATAGTTGTGTCATTACAGCTTACGCTAAATTGAAATATTTATTCATTTATACTTAAAAGTATATAATAGTTTATAGCAATAGATAAAGTATAATCATAATGACCAAGAAAGATAATATACATTCTTTAATTAGTTGTTGTATAATAATATATATTTGTATTTGTAGTTCAATTTCGAAATACATAGACTTTGATGTTAATTTTCGTAGGACAAGCTACTTTTAAACTCAAAAGAATTTTTTTTGGTAATAGATTTGGAATATCTACAGATCAGTTATTGTTCAATTAATTTAGTAACTGACATTTATTAAGTGATGATATTTTAAATATTTATGCGAGCTAATAACAATAAAAGCGAGTCGAATATTTAATAGATGACACCTGCGCGGAGTTGCAGAGGACGCCGTTTCGCTTGGCAGCTCAGATGACAGCTGACCAGATGATGGATGACAAGAGTTGGTAGAGTTCAAGCGGTAATAGAGCACATGTGAATGCTGTTTGTAGTCGTAAGAAGATGGGATATAGTGCGTATCTATAAACCCCTCAAAACGCCAAAACTTATGGTTTCGAATTTGTAATTAATACATTAATGTATAGGAAGTGTAATAAACTATAAATACGCATATATGATATAAGATTAGTGTGGTTGGGTGGTCAATTGTATTTTCTTTCGATTAGAAAGTTACTGGGTTCGTATTCTAACAACGGATGGACTGATTAATGAGTTTTTAACTGAAAGAAAATTGAACCACTTAGTGTACCCTTTGGAGAGTTCATCAAGCCGTGAAAGGTGTCTGCTAGTTCTTCTAGGGCTCGCTCGTTAATAAAATGGGTCCACTACTGGACATTGCCCTTCCCCTTGAATTTCCACTACCAACGATCTTGGGCCAGCTGTAAATAAGGGTGGCGTCCGACCTTTATCAGGTTGTCATCTCCCGTAGTGAGAGATTGTCACTACGAACTGAACGAACTGAAGTTCGTGGTCGTTATTCGAGAACCCTTCTTCCCCAGCGGTTATTGGTTGGACGAGCGATGTGATCTGGCTATTGCTACTTCGCTCGCTAATTCTATTGGCTATGTTACTCAGTTTTATCTTTATGAGAATTTTTCCTTTCGGATTTTATGTCGTAAAGCTTTTACCACCGCACTTTGGAGATATTTAGTTAGTTTATAAGGCCGATAGTAGGGATCAAGTCTCAGTATATGATTCTGGCAACATGCGTTATTCAAAACTTTCGTCTTTAGGCACTGATGTATATTGGACTCAAAGATGCCTCATAATATCACGAACGTCCCAGCCGAGTTGAATTATAATGCAACCTCTTTATCAAAGTTGGATACCTCATCCGTCCGTCTGTCCTCAGCTCGTTCTAAGTAGACGTATTCGATTACAACTTCTATTGGAATTCTCAACTATTACGAGACACAATTTAATATTGCTGTACTAATTATTTTGTCTTTTGTTAATTTATAACTTCCTCATTTATTAACCGATTTGGAGAATTCTTTTTATTTAGAAGTATGTTCTTTCAAATTGGTCCCATTTTTCAAATCAATTTCCGATTATGCAGTCGATAAGAAATTGAGGGACATCCTCAAATATAATAGGAATATATTTAGTGATTTTGTTTTAGGCTATAAGTAAGCATTTGCGTTTAGAAAATATTATTTAGTGACGTGAAACTGATGAAGAACACCACAGATGGCAACTTAAACTCTTCAGCTGTAATTTTGTCCATTATGGGACAACTTCGAAATTTTTATTTTATTTGAATAAGATTCAAATAAAAGGTTGTCCCATAATCATCGAGTCAGGATCTGATATCCCAGGGAAATCGAAGGATATCGTCAAATATTATAAGCACATATAATGTGTTTGAGATCTTTTTTTAGGTATTGAAGTTTTTGCGTCTGGTAATTATCATCTCACGCTGCTGAGCAGATGATGAAATCCACAGGCACTCCTTAACGATTAAGAGTTAGGGGATGATACTGCGATTGTTCGTTAGATATCACTCGTCAATAGCAGTAAAATCTAATATACACAGAATTAAAATTAATTACTTATTAATCGACCTACAGATTTTCATTCATTTATATAATTCGAAAGTGACAATCTTAGCAAAAATACATCGGAACTCTTTAGTGCTAACTGTAAAAATAAGGTTAATTAAATTAACGTGGAGGCGAATGAAAATGTGTGTATAAATCGTAGAATTTTTATATCATTAAAAATAAGAATAAATTATTTGTATAAGGATAATTTGGTAGTTGCTCTTCAACTTATATGTAAAGACCCTGGAATAATTACCAATGGACAATAAATTCGAGATCGGAACTGCTTTCCCGCTTGCTCGGTACAAAAGTAAAGGTGATGCCTGGCCAACTTTATTAACTATAGCCGAATCAATATTCAAAGTACCTAAATGAAAGACAAAGTTATAATTATTCAAAAACTAAAAATTGAAATAAAATAAATGAAAGCAAAATAATAAAACCGCCTTAAATCAGGTCAAAAGAAGATATAATCTATAAACATGAAAGGTTAAATATTGAGTGCAAAATGAGATCTTCTTCTAACGAGACGTAACTGTGTCTGATTTATCTTTAGCTAGAATCGACTCCTAAAAAATAACTACTTAGTTGCTTTTGAAATATGTTTGAAAAGTTATTTAAGAATGCATTTGAAGGCGGCTGTTGTTGTTTTTAACATTATAGCATTTAGTTTAGCATAGCATCATGTACTAGCAACGTTATGAAATTCACACATTTGCAAACAAACTGCGGATAATATGATTACATTTATATTTACGAAAGCAAGGATTGTGTAGTCGTAATGCTTTGTTTAGTTTAATGTTATAATTTATTTTACTTAATGGTTATACATAAATTAAACACAATTATATTTATTCTCATTTGGAACGTTGTAGGATGTATAGAAAATATCGCGATGCTTTCTTTCAAGTAACACACTCTCTATTATGATAATGAAAAAGCTCGAGGCCGCTACTCGACTTAGGTGCAAATGTGTTGAAACGAGCGTTATCTAGGGATGCTGCAACCTTGTAATCGGTTTTAATCCTGGTGAATATTAGGATAGCCTTATTTGTGTTTTTTGAACAAATAAAATAATGTTACACGTTTATTACATTAGTGCACAAATATTGTTTAAATACTTGTAGTAGTCGTATATTATATACATTGTACAACGTATATTGCACTGCATACACAGTAGTAGCATACCACGCAAACTGTAGATCTGCATAGGACTTCTAGAGTATCTTTCAAAAGATACTTCACAAATGTTAGGCAGAGATCGTATCTCTACAGCATTGATTCCACTTTCATTTTTCTTCTACACAATACAACTTTCACTACCATACATAAGCGTAGGGTTCAGGACCCCATTTTGGACAGGAAAACGCGCTGGTCGTGAGATACTTCTACTATTCACAATAGAAAGCAAGCTCCATTCACTTTAATTTCGCATTCACTCTCGTTTCGATATCTCTATCATGCTTACCATCATTTGTAAACGGACTACCCAAACTGCTTTGCTTCCTTCAAACACTATCAGCTTAATATTACTGACATTTATTTTCATATCTCTTCTTAACATAATCATTTATTTTAGTTACCATTTCCTGCAGCTCGCACACCGACGGTGCAAGGATTATTCGGTCACTGGCGTACAAGAGGCATTCGGCAAATAACTCATTTATTAACAGTCTACACTCATACTCTTTCCGATTATGTAAACAGCTATCTATGAATAGATTGAACAGTCATGGTGAAGCTGGACATCTCTGTCTGACACCTCTGCTGATGTTAAACCAGCACGTCCCTTTTATTCTGACGCAAGCCCTTGTACAGAGATTGCAAAGCATGTATCAATCCGCTACTCACACCATGTTTGGATAGAGTAGTCCATAGATAATTTCTTTTAATTCTATCACAGGTTTTTCCAGATCTATGAAAATAGAGAAAACATCAATAGGTTTAAGGGTTTATATTCTATATCAATACTCTTGGCTAAAAATTTCCGCAACATTTCGTAGAGAAAAAACTTGGTCAGTACACCCATCTTTTCCGAATTACCGCTTGTACATCCCGATCATATTTTCATTCTCATTCACAACTCATTCAGCAACGATTTTTGCATACAGTTTGCCAACGGCGCTAAGGAGGCTTATAGGACGGTGATTTGTAAACCTGTCGTGAGTCTTTCCCTTTATAGAGAGGTACAATTACTGATTTTCACCAGTAGTTATGTACCATACGGCTTTTTCCAGCATTTATTAAAGAGATAGCGCAGCAATCTTGTTACTGTGCCCCCACTGCACCGCCTCTCAGCATTTCTGAAGAAACCCTATTAGTTCCGGCAGCTTTGACTTTCATACGTTTTAGTGTTTATATCATTTCATCCATCATAATTTAATTTTCATTGTTATCATCGATCATACAATCATTTTCAGTAACGTTATTCTCTGCAACTATATCCTTACATGCACAAACACTTTAGAAATAATTATTCCAGCGCTTTTTCACACAACTTTCCTCATTAAATAAACATCCGTTATCGTCTCTAATGACATTTATGTCGGATATTTGATTGAGAATTATTTCAGGCCTTTTCCACCACATTCCAGAAAAGGTTTTGGTTTTCTCGGAAATTATCCGAAAATCTCCTGTCATAGTGTTCTTTCATTTCATTTTTTCTTCCTTTCACACATTCTTTAGCTCTCATTTTTGCGTCTTTTTATACACGTTCAGCCTATTTTAACTTATCTTTGAACTTGTTCTTTCTTTGCACTCTGTAGTTGGCCTTTGGAGCCAAAAAATCAATTAATAATTTCTTCTTTTCATTAATTACTTTCCGTTTATTTATTCATTACCAATAAATATTTAATTTATTTCTTATTATCGTCTGATTTCCTATGAGTTGATTTTGATTAAATAAAGCCTATATGTTGCCTCGAACTGGTCTAAACCTCTACGAAAACTCTATGCACATTCCTCTAAAAGTTTTAGAAATTAGAATGTTCAAAGAAACAGAAAAGTTTTAAAAATAATCTGGTTATAGTCTTTAACATTCCTTTCATCACCCACGATCAGTCAATATTTTAATGCACAGACAAGACAGTATTACAGCTTAATATTTATGTTTAGATAGATATACATGTATTCACGTATATCTACCAAAATCCGCAAATAGTTAATCTGTCTCAGCCTTATTAACCTAATGCGGCTATAATCGTATCAGACACATTTTCCAGTGTATGAATTTCACGCTGTTCACGTTGACTTACAGCGTTTCGAAAAATGCGCGAAATTTAATTTAACACGTTGAAAGCCGCTGTTGACCCGAGCTAAGCGGCCGTTATGCAAATCAGGCGGCGGGCGGCGGATTAGTGTTGAAAACGCGAAAAGCCGGAAGTTACACTCTAGAGTTTTGAATACTCGTGTTTATTGCGAGAACTGCTGGAGCCGGAACGCGGAATGCGGCTTAGGTAAGGCACGATTTTATTATTGCGCTTTAATATTTAAGCATTTTGAAATGAAACTCCGTAGGTGGCTATTTGTTAATCAATAATTGGATGAGAATCGAGAGTGGAATTTCAAGGACGCGTCACGTTTAGGCGCATTTCGTTACATGAGTGAGAAGAAAGGTATTACGTAAAAGAAAGAGCAATAGCTATCCATTACGACGTCACAGGAGTGGAACAACAGAGAATGACGTATAAATAACAATACAAAGCGAGAGAATAAATTGTGTTGCGCATGCGCTAGTTGTAGGTGTACGTGTCAGACACGTAATTAATATTTATATATTTATGCAATTTTGTGTTATGACTGTTTAAGTTTGAAATGAATACATTAAAATGCATGCTATGGTTGTTTGATTACATCCAATATAAAGAGTTAATTATTAATTAAGAAGTTTTGTTCCTATCATGTACACGGAGACTGCACGCACATTTTTAAAATAATTCCTTTGTATGAGACCATTCCGGCCACAGATACGACAGTGTGAGCTATCAAAATCGATCTGTAAGTGGAACGTCGACCACAGGGGGGGGGGGGCGGAGGGCGACAGATCACCTGCACCAGGCACATCTTTCAAGCAATCATCTTTTAAAAGTCTTTGGTTCGCTTCGGTTTCACTGTTCCCTAAGATTGAACTCTCTAGAAAAACTTTCTCATGATTTTCCCATTCCGTTACGATTATTTAAAATTTTTGAAAGGTTCATTTTACATGTCAATTTTTTCATAGCGAATGTGATTCACACTACGGTACGCTTAACGGTCCATCTATTTCGTTTTTATATTGGTTCGCTCATTATCCAGCAGAAGGGGGATCTCGCCGAATGTTGAACGTCGAAATAATAGCCTCAGAACACTATGTATCTATCCAAGTATAGAATTTTCTTTCGAGGTGTTACAACACGTATACTACTGCAAGTGTAAGGTGCAGGCTCGATGACAATATACGATGAGTGTACAGGGTTCATATGCATTCTGATGCGTTTTTAGTGCACTTTTGATATTCGTTCTTCAAAGAGCGACCAATTAAATGATTCGATACGGCCCGGATTAAAATTTTGTCATTGTTTGAAAGCCGTACAATCTAGACAGCTATGCTATTTCGCATTATCGATACCGGGCCGTGACGTAACGGGTGCTGCTATTCGGCGGCCTAAATGACTTCCGGCATCTATCGGCGAGCGTACCGTCATGAGAGCCGCAGGTTTCTATATCACGTGGCCTATTCCTTGTGGATTACCGAGTATGATGCATTACAAAAATAAAACTCGTATCTTTATTTACAATCATTCCTATTTAGTACAGTTCAACTTATTAAAAATATTAAAGAGCTATGTTTCATATGTGGAGTGCTATGAGTTCGAAACTCGTCTATATAAACTATTACGTAAAACAAGAAATGTATTCACGCTATATACATGTTGGAGTGCGCAGAAAATTTTCTTCGCGAACAGCAACTTTTCTGAGTTTTCACATCGAATTGAGAACTTCTGAGGCGAAATGTCCATACCTAACTTTAAAATATTTTTATGGTGCTGAAACGTTGTCATAACTCTTTTAATTGGTAAAAATTAAAGTATATTTGAATATTACATAAATACATTCATGAACCAAAAACACGGAACATTTACTCTCAAAGTTGACATCGTGTGTTTTGGCATTCTCATATTTAAACCAACCTCTTATCCATGGCAAAACATAAATAAAGTATGTAATCTTGTGTATATTCGCTTATTAGACACGATCAGCTAAACAATTTTGCTGTGACAAAGTTTTAACATAACAGAGTTTTCCGTTCCGAAGTCGAGAGAAGAAGATAAACTAAAGCGCCATCCCTCGTCAAAAATTAACCTCCACCTTCAGGGAAAGTGAAACAAAATAATATGCAGATAATTAAAGTGACAGCCTCCGACGTCAAACTCCTCAGACCTCATACCGCCGGCCAAGATCGGGCCATTAATAAAATTAAAAAGTTTTCGCATAAATTTTTCTCTCGGCAACATATTTTAACTTTATCACCTCGAGTTCTGGCAAAGTGGGCCCTCGAGTTGGTTTACTGATTTTATATCAGTTTATTTTATTTATGGACGAAATTGCGATGAGATTTAATCAGCTCTTTGTTTCAAACGATAACTTAAATCTTTTATTATAGTTACATATACTTTCTGTAATACGATCTAAGAGCGGCTTTCGTCCGTTGCTCCGTTCTCTCGGAAAAATCTTCCATCTTTAGTATCGGGCAATCAATCTTTCAATCATGGTCTCGATTCCCTCTGTTATCCATTTAAATTCCGTTTCCATTGTCAGGTCCCACTCTGAACTCGTCCTAAATTTTATTCCTAATCCCGCTCTCGATATCTATCCCGATTGTTGGTAATATCAATTATGTGGCCTGCGGTTCATTCACGTAGGTGTTGAATAGTGTTTACCTAAATTATTTATATATATGTATACGTGAATATATTTGTCTACTGTTACGTAATCACAAAATGTAAAATTTATGGATAATGTTACACTAAAATTAATGCGAAGTGTGGCTGTATATGTATTGTCATTGAGCGCTGGAGGTATTGAACGGATTGTGATTAAACTTGGCTAATAAAAAACAGCCTATAATTCTCTTCAATAATATTTCATGAAAATATTTCTTAACAAATGTGTTTGTTCTATTGTAAGACTAGAAATTTGTCTACAACAAATATGGGTATTTATGTGATCGGTTGTCCTGGACGATTGAGCTTTCCGCGTCTTTCGTTGTTGGAATACGTTAACTTCGCAAAGGGAAAGTTGTTTACGTTCATTTCCAACAACAAATATTCAGGTACATAGTACGATAATTGCAAAATTCACCTACGTATTTTAATCACTTAGTGTCATCTGAGATAGTAATGTGGTGCCATTTGTTGTTCAGAATCAGTAACAGCAACAATGTAATTACTGCAAAATTCAACGAAACGGAACTAAATAAAGGAAACATTTAGAGTTTTCTATCTCGTTTTTCCAGGAAAGACTCCTATATAAATAAACTCAACAGACAGAACTTTTTCAAAGTACAGATTTACTTCGAAATCGATAAGCTCGTTTCCGAGATAGCCACGTACAAATTCGTATAGGTGCATACAAGAGTTGCTCGCTTAAAGTAATAAGACAAGTGTGTTTATTTTCGTGACTCTCCGAAATCTCCACTTGTCTAACGACGCTCGTCCTTCGGCCTTCTTCGACCGCACAGCGGGCCGAAATCCGCCATGTAAATTCAGCGAAAGCGGCCGGCCGTTCGGGCGGGCGGTTGCGGCACACGGCGCCCGCCGGCTTCATCTCGACATCCATTCCGCGTACCTCTTACGTGGTACCGCATCGCATTGACGTTAAATCGGTAATTTTACAATAATAGTAATGCCTTTTGTTTTTAACTTTTCGTTAAAAAATAATCATTAGGTAAGGGTATAACCTAGGTATAGAATTTTTTCATACCGTATCCGGTTACGTTAATAAAAACTCGTGGAATCAAACTGTTTGGCTATCAGATTGTTTCGTATTATTTTTAGGTGTTTTATTAATTTTCGTTAATTATTGAATATTTTGTATCTCTGTTCAAAAGAGCAACCCTTGAGATTCTTGTCTATTCTTCTCAATTCGAATCAGCATTTGGAAGTGGGTAGTAATATTAATGTTGAAAGGAATTAATTAATAACATATTTGAAATGTAATTTATTACCTATGAAAGAAGGCTGTGTTTCTATACTTAAAACTTTTCATCGATAACAACGCAGCCCCAAATAAGGAATCGTTCGTTTCCATAGAAATTCGGTGTTTTCAACTGATGTCTATGCCTTTTCTTGAGTCTTAATATAACTACTTACTACTCGCTTAAATTATTAATTAATCAAAAGAATTCTTAAATCAATAGCGGTAAAAAAGTTATTCCATTTAAAACTTTGGCTGCCGTGCGCCAAGTTAATGTCAATATTAAAAGTTGCCATGTGGCAGGATGCGTTTTATCTATTTGGAACCGATTTAGAATTTTCATTAAAAACATTAAAATATACAAAATAAGTATTGCCCTAAGGTTAATAAACAACTTACTGTTTTATTTCAAAGTAACCCGGCTGTTTTATATATATGTTTACCGAATATCGTTGAAAACAACAATTGTTGAAAAATGTATTTCGCGGCTCTAACTTCTGTCGAATGATCTAAAGCTCTAGAAAAATGGGACAATAATGTTGCAGTAGCGATCCTGAATTCTATATGTATTATTCAGGTTACTACATGTGCGTAGGCGTCAACGTGCTGGACACTTTGATGCAAGCTATCTACCACATAGTAAAATGTATTAATTACTCAAATTCTGTTCTGAAAATTATTACTAGTACCTGGAATAATGTCATACATAAAATACAAGTATTTTGGTTCTAGGGTGACGAGGAGACAATGAAACATGATTTGTACTACTTCAATTGTTTCTCTAGTAATTAATTACCTATTTTGTTAACGTGTAGCTTAAAACTGCATTAAAGTATTTTATTTTCGCTCAAGTAATTTCCCTGCATTTTAGTCATTCTCAAGCTAAATAAATAATTATTTTTACAAGGTATTAAATAATGATGCAATTCTAGTCGTAATTCAAGATTAATGTTAAATATTGGCTTTATGACGTAGCACAAAACTTGAATAATTATTACAATGAAGCTTATTCAATGATAGTACTGGAATTATTAAATAATATTGTTTAGTTATTTTTTAAAGACTTCTATTATACATGTATGATAATATTATGAAGAAATATGAATAAATTATCGTTTCATATTGTCGTTGAAAAATATGAATTTATATCGAACCGCAAAAAAAAATATTATTGATGATTTAAAATTAGACCATAATGGTAAATTAGCGTTTTAAATTTGTCTACTAAAATAAACTAAAAGAGATTTAACATTTGTACGGAATGAAAAGCGCTTGATTAACTTTAGAAAAAATATTGCAGAGTTCCACATTTATAATGATACGATTGCAATGAGATCTATCATTCAGTGTTCAATGTCATGAAAGCTGAACATGATAATAAAATTCAACCAAAATGTCTTAAAATAAACGACTAATTATCATTTAGTGATTTGGTAACAGTAAAAATTTATATAAATAGAAAAGAGATCATATGAGTTCTATGACGAAAGAGGTTATAAAAATAGTGAAATTTGTGTAGAATACGTCAAAATTATTTAAATGTATTTAAACGCGTTTCATCGCAGCTAAAGTCCATAGTGAACAATGAAATAAAAAATAGTATAACTGTGATGAAAGCGACCTAGGGAGACCTAAATAGAGATTGGCAAAATTAAGGGCCGCGATATCGACTTTGAGCTAAAGTTACACGACAAGACCTTGAATAAAGACATAAAGGTTGCTAAGACCTTGAAAAGTTCGTTACTGAAATTTTAGTCTCAGCCAGCAAGTCTCTTAAATCATCGCTCACTATTGCTGAATCATTATTAAGAGAAAGTATTCGGAGCTGTGGTACAGTTTAGAATTTAAATATGTGAATTCGGAAAAGGTTATAAAAATATTTAAGTCGTTGGAAATGAAGAAGAATGCTGACCCTTATGCTCTTTCTATTGCAATTATAAACTATATTATTGAATCTATTGCGCCATACGTTGTATTAATTTTAATAAATGTTTAAACAATGGCGTGTTGCCAGATCTGATGAAAGAAAGCAAGTCATTTCAATATTTAAAGGTGATAGATAGTAAATCAAACCTCACAAATTTTATCTATTTTGCCAACACGAAGTAAATTTTTGAAAAACTAATCTTAAATCCATTACTAGCCTATTTTCATATCAATAATTTAATGTTCAAAAACAATTTGGATTTTCTTGGTCACTCAATAATCGACGCTGGTGTTGAGCTTACTTAACAAATTTTTGGAGACTGCAAGCATTCGCAAGATGTGATTGGAGTATTTTTATGTTTCTAAGGCTTTTGTTTGTGTAAATCATGAAACTTTGATAGGGAAACTGTGTCATTATGGAGTACTGGGCCGGCTACCTAATCTTCTGAAGTCGTATATAAGTAACAGGATACAGAGGATTAATGTAGGAAAGAGATCACCTAGTTCTGTGGTTCACATGGGGATACCACAGGAATAAATTTTGGTCCCTTTCTCTTTTAGTCTATATTAACGTTTTATCTAGCCTTATTGAATAAGTTTATGAGATAGTACTGTTTGCAGATGACACATAATTTTTGATTAAAATCAAAAGACAACTAGCTTATGACAATGTGAACATTGCTATATCGAAAGTAGATAAATTGTTTACTGTAAAAAATATACTCGTCACTGAAAAAAAAAGAAGTGTGTAAAGTTTCTTAGTATGAAACCAGAAATTAGATTTTTTTGACACGGATGTATTCCTGGACATAACTCTAAATAAAATACTTCAATGGGGTCCTCACATTAATAAGTTGGGGAAAAAAAGGCTTAGTTCTGCTGTGTATGCAGTTAAAAGATGCCTCATGCCTGATGAAGAAAGCCTGATGTCTTATATGGTATTTTTCTGTGGAGAAATGCCGTAATTGTACATAAATTTTTTGTGCTTCAAAAGCGGGTCATTAAAGAGATTTACAAACTGGAACCTTGAGCATCTCTAAGGAATAAATTGAAAAAGATCGAAATCCTAACTTTGGAATCTGAGTTTATATACGAAAAATTAATTCATGTAAAAGAATATGAAAATGTTCGAAAAAAATAATGTTCGGCATAATATCAATACGAGAAATAAAAATAAACTATTTTTACCAGTCAGTTGATTCCATAAACTCACAAACTTATTTATAGAGCTCTGTGTACGCTTGTTCAATAATATCCTGGTAGATATTCAAAACTTACCCTTAAATAAATTTAAGATTATTATTAAACAATTACTTGGTAAAAAGGTATTATAAAATTGCTGACTATTTTGAGGACAAAACCCATGGACATAACCAGCTCGAATTCTTATGGGATTGTATTTTTATATAACACTTTTGTTATTCATTGTTATCGTATATAATTCAATGAGAAAAGAGCTATTCTCAAGTTTCTTACTGTTCTCCTTGAGGGCAACCTTTTTTGAATGAGTGGTAAATTCATATTATAGTGGTATATTAATGTTATAATGACGTATCAAGATTAAGGTATACCCTATGATATAAGAGATTAAAGGATTTGAATTTGAATACACGTACAAAAGTTTGTTTGCAGAAGAAATTTAAAATTTTCATCTATTTAGGGTAAAAATTGAATACAGTAACATCGAATTTTTCAAGCTTTTATGAATCTAAATTTATTCAACCGAAATAAATTTTCAAAATTGGGCATTCAAATAGAGTTGGATAATTATGATAGAACCATCCTTAAGGCAAATAAATAGTTTTAATTTCATCAAACTATACTAAAGAACCAACTAATGCTCTAACCAGCACTCATATCTAAGAGTTTCACTAAGCAATATTTTTTATTGGGAGTTGTTAGATTTTACATATTGGTTGGTCGCTTGAGAAAATCTCAAGATAGTATCATTTTTTCGCGTTTAAATTGTATGACAATAACGAATATCGCTTTTAAATAATACAGTGTACAATGTGTTTAGGTTATATTCCAAAATTTAGGTTTCGTTTTTCATTACTAGATTAGATCAGACTAGATTACTAAGGAAAAGGACATATTTTCATGTATAGTCGTTTCTGAGATATATTTTAAAGTCAAAGCTACATCTATTCCTTGTGAAGATAAATTGAAAACCTAAACGAATTGAAATGTATAAGAATATACAACGGACCTTACTTTTCATCTATACATATAATATAAACATCAAAATGTTCGTCTTAAGTCCTTTCCATGCGAGAACCGCTTATCAGACTTATGTTTTTCCTTCAATTTATAGTTATGTTATAAGGCTTTAAGAGGCAGTCCAAAATCAAAGGTAAAAGTAGATGTACCTAATCTAAACGTAACTTACTGTCTCGAGAAGGAAAATATCAATCTTCCTGCACAAGATTGAATCTTCGATCATCAAATTTGTATGGGTTAAGCAGAGATGGAACGTCTACTTTTTTTTTAAGATATATCAAAAAAAGTCGTCAATTTTACAGTGAATTTTTCTTTTTTATTGAAAAGTCTTTAAACGAAAATTAATTTGACCTTAAAGTAATAATTTCATGTACCTTGTTTAATAGATACAAAAAAATCAGCAATATTATAGATACATATTTGGATATACATATTTTTTAATGAAGTTATGAATGTATATTTCTTTTGTCTAAAAAATGTGTCAGCTCCGACGCACGACTGGAGTTTACTCCTTAAGTACGATTGTCTAAACGGACGCAAAATAACTTGAAAATTATAACCTACCGAGCAACCACGTGTTCATTTCTTATTCCAGCATTATTATCTACACTACTTTCTTCCATAGTTTATATCAATTGCACTTCATCAAATATAATAATAATGCATATAAAAATTCACGATAATAATAGTAATTATTAATAATTATAGTAATAAATCAAATGTTAATAATAAATATTTACATTGTAAAAGAACACTTTAAAACACAAACAAAACAGTGGTGACGATCCGTATTAGAATTGTATAACTAATACTCTATATATATATATCTCGTTTGTAAACGTTGAACAGTATACTTTTATATATATATATATATATATATATAGGTATACACATAATATAGCGCGGTGTCAGCTGTCCGCTGCGTTTACACGGCGCCATACACGCGATTGAAAAAGTGAAAGGCGCAAAAGTACAACAAAACGTAACGCGGATTTATCAGTAGATTTTATTCCTCAAATTTTTCTCATACCGGGCGCCTTATATGAAAAACGATTCTTGGGAGTAAACTCCAAACTCAAAGTCGGCCTAAAAATCTTAATCCGAACAAATTGATGGTGTATTAAAAGGGTTGAATTTTAAGGTTCAAAACTTGCTTTCACCTCGAAAACCAAACGAGGGATTGATAGACGAAAAAGAAAAGATGTAGAATCTGAAGAGCCATGGTTCTGCAAATGAAAATGCAATAAAACAAATAAATAAAACAGAACCCAAACAATATAATTAAAAAGTTTAGAACAATATACTATATATATATATGTGTTTACTGAAGTAATCTCATTTTCAGAATCAGACCGTCTAAGAGAACCGAAAGATAAACTTGATTAGTGTAATAGTGAATGCCTAGTCATTGTAAATAAAACAAAAATTATAGAAAGGAACCAAATCAGCCTAGCACGATATTGTAAAAGCGCCTTATCCTCTATAAGCTATTTGTCTACCGCACAACAGCGTGTCGAGTCGAAAGACGATTGCTGAATGCATAATGTTTATCTATTAATCTTGAAGGATCACTTTTTGTTGCGCTGATACTTCAAAGTACTAGAATGTAGCATTTGCTTACATGTAGCGTAAATCTAAATTAATAAATTAATATCCTAAAACTTATAAAATAATAATACTTAATTTAATTAAAATCTGTTATTATATAGACAATACTAAATGCAAACAAAGCAAATTCTATGCATTTTCTTTATTTGAGACTTAACTGCTTTCAGTCCTGGAACATTTTAACGGTTGCATAGGACAAGTAGTTTGACTTAAATGAAGAATCTTATTCTTCTATTCCCCGTGGTCGCAGAACTCGGCCGAGACGTTGAGTCGATAACAACCATGGATCACTCGGCACCACCATCATGCGCACCATTGCGTATTAATTAAATATAAATACCCATCCTGTCTTTAGATAAATTGAAAACAAATTACAACAATATATCATAAAATATATTCTAATTTATATATATCAGGGAGAAAAAGAAATAATATCTACGGGCAGTGATGTAACGAAGGCGGTGACGAATTTAACGAATATAAGAACCAATTTCCGACTTACGATACGTTCACGAAAACTCTTGGGATAACTTCATATCGACTCCTTGCAGATATTACAAACACAATTTAACTTCGTCGAATGCCTCTACACTAACTCAGTGTTAACGTTATAGGCAATAACAATTTAACTGGAAATTATACTAACGTATTTTCATGAAAAAGGCAACGCCTGCGCCGCGGCGCGTGAATATTTCTATGGAAGACCACCGGCGGCGGATAAATAGGGTCCCAATTCGCGCGTGAAACACGGACGCGATTATGTTTACAAATTATTGTGTATATTGTTAGGTAACGTGAAGCGGGGATTTTCAAATCGCGTTGGTCGAAGTATCGCTTCGCTTCATGGCTCGAAGTTGAAGTATAAAAGGACAATCAAAAAAACAGAGGCACATCGAGAGAAAGAACTTTTTCGGTGAAGAGATATTGTCAGGATCGCTATTGAATTATTAACTCAGTATTGCTTCGTATTCAGCGACGCATACTAATGCCCTATAGAGATGTTTTATTAGGTTAATGTTGTTATTTCATACGTTTATCGATTTCCAGGAATCCTTTTTGACTACGTGTTCTTTCATTTCTTCTCGTATTGCCTTCCTCAGTCTATTCGCGTCTGATGGATCATCGTTCTTTTGTTTCTGAGGTTAGAATAAAGACAAATACACAGATAAACACTTAAATTAATATTTTAAAGATGTTGCTACTAAATAATAATAATAATGTAAACTCACACCTATTTCCCAGAAGTTTCTATAGGCAGATACCACATGTTACGAGGTTCGCATATCTCTTGTTTGAGAAGTATAAACTTTTAAAGCAATTCATATTTGCAATAGTACACTTTATGAAAAAATAAAGTATTAAAATTAATGAAATTGTAAACTTAACATATATAAGTAAAAGGATATTTTGTAAAAAACGTGCGCGTAACGCACCATACAAAATAGAAATGAAAATTAAGTGTATAATTAAACAATGACAGGACATAAATGTAAAAATATATCAAACAATGATAAATATTAATTAAATAATGCATGGAACTTCAGCTGTTCGTTTATAGCGTCTGACATACATTTATAAATCACGCATGCGAGAAACTATCATATTTTACCGTTTCGTATTATTGTGTATCGTTGTTTCCTTTCACTCCTGTGATTTTGGAACTTATAGCTAGTTCCTTTCATCTCTATACGTTATATATTTATTCCCTCTCGTGTAACGAAATGTGCCTAAGAGTGACGCGTTCTTGAAATTCACTCCCACCTCGTTCGATTATCGAATTGTCACCTAAGAAGTTTCACTTCGAAAATCGTATGTCATCTGCAATAATTGTTGAGATGAGAAAGAAATAGAGAAAAGGCGAAACAGTATCGGAATTAATGATGAACGCGATATGAGGGCGATAACGCTACTAATAGCGATAAGCGGCGGGGGCGAAGACGAGCGGCCACGGGCGGGGCGGCGACCGTTAAAGATATGTCGATCCCTTAAGCCCTTAAGGCGGCGTGACGAAGGTAACGAGGCACTAGATTTATATTAAAAACTCCTTATACTGAGTAACTAATTGGAAAATGCAATGGAAAGCCTTTTGTTTGCGGCGACTGATACTTTTTTAATATACAGTTTAGTAATAATAAAAAAACAACAGTATTTTTTATTTGCAATATCACACACATACACACGCACGCGCGCAAACACACACACACACAAATACGGACGCACGCATGCACTCATTCCGCACGCATGGTTTCTTTGCTATTAATTGGTTTCATGTTTACACTTACATTTGATTTTAAATTGTTAACAAAATTGTTAATCAAAAGTACAATTGTATGACTATTATATTCACAGATATAAATACAATGATCATATGTTCGAATCTTAGCATGCAATAATGAGTACTTATAAACTAAAGAACATTAATTTTCTTATTGTTAAATTGATATTCTTAAATTTTAATATTATCATTAGCCGAAGGTGAAAACAAATATCGTTATAAAACTAAAATTTCGAGATTAGGTATAAACACTATACATCTACACAACGACGGATTCACAATATGTCATAGTAAATTGTATTGTTATAGGTGTGTGTATACCGAGCGGGACATCCCTGACTACCCCGTATCGGGAATGCCGCCGTGAGGATACATAAAACTGTCTGAACGTAATTAATTCGAAACATCTCGAGCTCAGTGTAAGCGATACACGCGCACGATCAATAGCAACAATCGGGGCCGTTTCGGGAACACGTTCATCGTCGATTTAATCAGCCCCTACCTAATCCCGCGAAGTACTTCAATAATTCTCGGCGTATCGCTTAATCGAGCTCTAATTAAGGCGTCTGGATCGAGTCTCTCGTGTTCCTATTAAAATTTAGGTACACGCTGCAATTAAAGATCTTTATTGACTTCATGATCTTTGCAGCGTTTTTATGAAGTCCAGTTCGGTGCACTGATGCGTCTTGCGCAAACAAAATGGCGTACGACGAAATGTATAACACCATGAAGATATCGGCTAAGTTCAATGCTGTAACGAATTTGAAAGAAAAAATGATTTGTTTTGTTTAATGTTACTAGCGCTTACGTCTTAAGGAATAAAACTAAAATTTTCTATCTGTTTTACAACTATGTAAGTAAGTTGCACAATTCGAAAAGAAACCTTGACTGTCTGAATAATATTTGGTACCCGGCATTTTGCTACCGTAGAAGATATTAATGTAGAAGTATCTTGTAAATATCTTGAAGAGATATATTGTTTAATTGGTATTGATATAAGGAATGATATGTTTTTGCTGATAATGATTCAAATTAAATTATATATATCATTCGATCTTAATAAACAAAAATATAAACGATATTTTGTAGAAATGCAGAAATGCCCTTTCAAATTCATTTGCTGATACGACACGCGCGCCGCCTACTGTATGTTAACTGCACTATGCCTCTAATCTTTGCCCAATTGTAATCAATAAGTTGACAAAGTTTTACACAATGGAATAAATGGTATAGTTACGCATTGAATACGAACAAACAAATATTGATTTTTATATCATATATTATATTACGTGTGCCAATAAGTTTAATCCAGTTGTGTTCATATATCAGTAAGTTAAGTTAAGTTGAAGTCTGTCTGTATATATGTTGACTTACTTATTTTTCTATGTTATTATCACTGAAATCAGTTTGCATTTTTGTAACAAAACATTAAAAATGGGAAAAGTAATTATTGTATGAATATTTTACACTAATCTTTGTACTGGCTCCTTAATTGTTGTATAGGGTGTTGTATACAGTGTATACGACAAAATAAAGTTTTGCTCGTGATAATCGATTTATACAAGTCTGGCATTATATATTACATTTTTGTACCAGCGTTATACAAACGTTAAATCCATACTCTTGACGAAATCGAAAATTCTTTTGCCGAACAATTTTCGTATAGGATAGTTTTCTGAATCATTTGAGAGAAGACAAGCAAGAAGAGTACATAGATGGTTTAACAATAAAATTAGCAGAATTAGAGGGTGACGATTACATTAGAGTAAATGGAATAGGCAATAGTTAGTAATATTGAGTACAAGAATAGCACTGCTCTGTCGAGTATAGCTAAGTTTGAAGAGATAATTTTAATGTCTTAAAATGTATAAGATGAAAATGGCATTTTACTTGTTTGAATATAATCTGTAAAACGCAAGTACCCAAGTTTAAAATATTAACGTTAATGCCTATGGTTATAAAATTTAACACCTTCATAAAGCATAAATACTTACAGCTGACGTTCATTAGTATCTGAACGCGAAGTTCTGAAAATAATTAAGGATTTTATATCGTATTAATAAAATTTATAGGTTATTTTTATAGTTAATTTTAATAATGTAAAATTTGTTAACTAAATAACGTCTGTGTTTCCTAATGTTGTACGATGCTTTAGCCGTCGTTCGCACTAGTAATTATTACCACAATATTTCTATTTCATATTGAGAGCTTGGATTTTAATTGCTCCAAATATTCCAATAGTTGGGAGGTGTCACCCATGCGGTAACAACTTTCGGGACTTTAACGTGTTCTCAGAAACGCACAGAAAGTGGAAATGGTCCCTAATTAAGTTAAAACTTAACTGTGGTCAGAATTTACGTCCAGTAACTTCTACTTAGAGGACAAGAAACATCCAAACAGGTGGACAGGAACTAGTGGACCAGTGTTTTTATCTGCCTTTTGTTTTAGCAAGTAATAGTGTTTATAAATACCCTAAAGGTATTCATTAGATAAGTCAACAACAACGATTTCGACAGGAAACAGTTTGATGTCCTTTTATTACATTTCGAAACGTTATCAATTTGAATTTTAAAAGCACCTCCTCATTTCAACTTATTTCACGAGCTTTTACGTGTAAATGTTGGGCCCTTGCCGTTTGTCTTCTGCGGTTCATTTGCACGTCCACGCCTCCCTCGCCCTGAGCTTTGCAAAAGATCCACCTTTAAATTCACGAAATTCGCGAAGGTATCTGTGTGCGCTTCGTGGAAAATGGAGAGGCTTGGGAGGCTCCGCAATGTGAATCCATACGTTAGAGGCCACAAATTTAGCTTCCTAGTTAAGTTTTTGTTGAAATTAATAAATCATGGTAATTATTTAATTGTGTAGTATCAATTGTATAACTGTAGGTATTTTGTCGATCATTAAAAATGTGACGTTGCAATAATCTAATTGAGCTGTATCAATCTCACATTGCCGTTGAGCCTCGAAATATGTAATGATCAATAACAAGTACACCGCTGATGAGATTTATCAAATATTCCGTTTTCAAAAACGTTTCAAGTGTGCCGTTGTCATAGCATATGTACTTCAAAGTTTTTGGAAGCGAAATTGCAACTGCCGTGTCGTTCAATTGAGGTTTATTATTTTAGGAAAGACCTAATTCTATTTTGTAATTATATTTAATACATGTGCCACGTTTTGACACTTCACTAGAAGGAAACATCCCTCTCAGAATAGTATTACTGAGACGTAGGGCCTTACACATTAAGACGGTCGCTGCATCGTCATCGTCCAGGACGGTATTCGCCAAGACACGGAGCAAATGTTGCGATTCAATTCGACTTAATTCAAAATCTCATCGGTTAATGCTTTAAATGTTAGTTCGACAGCAAAGCGTTGACCACTCAGCCATCAACGCGCACACCTCGTTCTCTAGCTATACATACACACATACCTATATATGCTTTATCCAAATAAATAAATGATGATTTGCATAAAATGAGTTGATGTAATTTAGAACCCACCAAGCAATTCCGAAAGAGCAAACAGTGAAAACGTAAAAATATACTCGGAAAAGCGGATCATCATTTATTTAAGCCGGTTGCGCTGGGCGCGGGAGGGGTTGTTCCGGACCCGTCTTGCTGAATTTTAATTAACGCGAGATATTCTTTTGACGCCACACGTCCTGTGCCGCGGCGGGGTGGGCGGGGGTATGGCGCGGGCGCGGTGAGAAATCGCGAGTCCTAACCTAACCCGACCCGTATTCAAAGCATGTCGGCGCGACTGACGACTCGCAATTGCTTGAATTGGATTATGCACTGATTTGGTAGAATTTGTTTGGTTCTATCAGAAAAAAATTTAGCCAATTTAACCGTTCACAGCTCGTATTGACGCTACTGGTACTTCCTAACTTTTTGGAGTTCCGTACCCAAATGGTGCCAAAGAGACACACGCTGGCCGCGGGCTCCGTTATCCGTCCGTACGTCTGTCACGGGGTTTGTATCTTTGGAATCTTAAAAGGTAGATGCTTGAAATATGCTCAGTTATATGTTAACCATGGTCACGAGATAACGACATATAATAAAAATAAAATAACTGCATTAATAGCATACATTTAAGCTTTGTGACTGGATCTGAAAACGTACTAAATTCGATTTTTTTTATTAACTGAATAAACGAATAAAAAAAAAATACAGAATGAGCTGACAGACGGATGTATAAGACAGTGAAAGGTGTTAAGGTTTTTTAGTTTTCGAATTGAAAACGAAAGATGACTTTTATAAAATGACGGTTTCTCTGCGCGTGCCAAAAATATATTAATAAGACACTAAAAACCAACAATCATTTATACAGCCGTTGAGAATTAAAATGCAAAAATATAGAAAATCCAATTACATTCGTATAATTTAGTATTTTTGTTATGTTACTTCTTTAATGACTTTAGTTGTATTTTTTTAATTTAATTTGATAATAATAGTAGATATTTCACTCTAAACCACATTCACGTATACAAGATAAAATGCATAAAAATAAATAAATGATCTTTGGCGCTAATTAGTATTATTCCATAAACTTAACATTATATTATAAATTAACTATCACCGATTAACATACGAAACCATAAAAAGACACCAAATCAAATTAAGACCTTTCCTTCGACATAAAATTTAAGTGTAAAGACCTTATAATATATTATGATTAAGACATTATATCAACTACCTAGAAAATAAACCGTTTCCTTCATGAAAATACCATTTACACTGAGAAGAAAATATTCCGATTAATAAATTGCAATCGTTACGTCTAAAGCGATAAGAGCCTTCATTACAGATAACGACCGCCTGTAACGAAGGGTCCGCGGTTAGTTTAGTGCCCTAAATACACTTAATTATGCAAATTTCCCAGCTGTTATACTAAGACCCTGATTTATCAGTTTCGTCGTGGCACAAGAATAACAATTCTCGGCGTCCGACGCCCCTCGCCGCTATCATAACCGGGGGTTTTAGCGATAACAACAACGTAGCTGGAACCGCTCGTACTGTCCGCGATGTGCTGTATAGAAATTTTGCTTAGAAAGTTGTCAGGAATTATTTAAGGTGCAGTGTCATACTTGAAATGGAGCGAAGCGCCTCGCAGCCCACGCGCACCGCGTGCTGTATACTGAAATACGCATGCATTTGTTTATTTTTAAAAATTGTATGCGACAAAACAGTTTTTTTTTCAAAAATGAAACTGGCATTTTGAAGTGTGTGGATAAATCTTATGGAAGCTTAAATCGGTTCAATTTGTATGTAAAATCTGTTTTGAAAGAGGTATTTTGATATTTTTTCTACTATAATAATTTATCAATTTTTAACTGTAACTCAGAAATTAAAGTATGATATGAGTATCGGGTCACCAAATATCACTTTCATATTTTGTATTTTCGAGAGACTTCGAGATCCCTACCATCAAATTTTATTTGTTACCTTAATTACGCACTTGTTAGAGTTCAGAAGAAGATATCGTCAGTTATATATGGTTTCTAACTAATTTTAATTTTATATAAATTACATAGTTCTAAATATGGTTTCTAACTGCTATATTATTTGATACTGAGCTAGTGAAAGACTGTAATTTTAAACTGATTTTGTATTCATCTGCATATGCATTTAACTTGGTCGTTCTAAGGCACTGTTTATGAATGCAAATAGTTCCCTAAATTACGTCTGTAATATTAAATTATTTTTAATAAAAGATAGAAAAAGGAAAACAGTACCTCGTGAGTCCAGTACTCTGATTTTTGAAAAGACCATATTTACATAACTCATTCATTACACGATACGTCCTTCAAAACAGAAAGTTTGCAAATTTTGTGTATGTCTCAGTTACAATATGTATATATTGAATTTCTGAAAATTGTTTAATCATCAAAATACTTTGTATATATATTTTTCAATAGGTACAGCTCATAAAATTTACTGAACTTTGATCATTTTGTTTATATTAGTTCTAGACAGGAAGGATATTTATTTATCGAAGTATAGTTTTAAACTACGTACAGTGATGGAAACGCAACAAGTAATTAAAATGAAATCGTTACACTTTTGAGTCACAAAAGAAAAGAGAGGCTTAACCGACATTAATTTGTTATTAAAATTTTCATTTTATGGTTTATAATAGATCTTGTAGCGGACGGACAAACAGAAAGGCGAAAACATATTATTCGGATGACACGGAACCCTAAAAATATAAGAATTTACGCCTTGACAAAGTCAGCGCGGCGGGCGGACGAGGCGCGCGTGCTTTTCATATCCGCGGAAAGTATTTTAATTAGTGTCGGTATTCTGCCGTAATGAAAACGCTTTTAAGATGTGCCTTAATTTTATTAAAATCATATGCCGACCGCTGTAATTATGGAAAATATGTTCTTTTATCTTCCCCAAAGAAAATTGAATTTGTTTTCACGAAATTGAGGAAGTTAATGTTTTAGTACGATTTTCGAAAATCGAGATTTCATCAGATGTCTATGTTTTGAGATCTTAGAAGCCTTTCTGACAATTTCCAGTATGTAGGTATGTGTGTGTGTGTGTGTGTGTGGTGCGCGCGCGTCCGTGCGTTCGCGTAATGTGCATGTATGAGCGTAGTACTTACATGTATATTTTTGATCCATTAAACTGATTAATTGGGCTTATTCTCCAAGATTCATCAAGAGATATCATTATTGAAAAAAGAGTTTAAAAAAGGTTTTTAAATAATTTTATGTTCCTCACCATTTTATTAGGATTCCAAACTCTATCAGAAAGAAACCCTTGTAGGACTCTATTCCACAAGGGTTTCTTATTGGTCTATTCCTCATGTCTATCTATTGGTCTATTCCGTTTTTCTTAGGAACACGTGCAGATATCGAGCTGAAAGAACCGTTTGCGGTTTTGAATTAGTAAAGAAATTAAGTCCAGGTTAAGCTAATCAAGAATATGGCTAAAATACGACCATTTATTTTCTATATTTTGAAATTCGAAAGTAAATCAAAACTTACAGGTACTTTTCATTAACTTAAAATCATGAAATTTGCCAGTAAGAAAGGTCTCAAACGTAAGTAAAGGAAAAAATTTAAAATCAATAATTTATAATTTATAACATATGAAAAAATTTTTATGATTACAAACTTATACTGTAATTTAGTATGGACTGTCATATTATTATAGATCAGTACATGGGAGAACATTTTAAATCCGCTATGAAAATTATGAGGTTAAAAATTCTGATATTTTTAAGGAAATTCTAAAACCTTTTAAAACCGCATAAGTTTCGGAATTTTGAGACATACATCTCGCCAGCATCCGTTGAAGACACAAAAAATCATTGCGACTCTTGATGGATGAAATATCTACAGACATATAAGTTTGTAATGAAACTGTCAGGGCGCGTGTCCTGTTCGCACTTATCTGTTTTTTTTAATTGTAAATACTTTTGATATTAGAATCGGTAGCTCACATCGTTGGAATCGGTAGCTCAGTTTCATTTTAAATAAAGGTTCGTTTAAAGGAAATCTTTCACCAATATTCGAAAAATAAAAATTGAGACATTTTTATGATCTGTTGTAATAACTATGGAAGAGTGCTCTGATAATTTTAATCTCAAAATGTCAGCAATAATGTTTTCGTTCTTTCAGACCTCTAAAATATTATTGTTTAAAATAAATAATAATATAATAAATAAATAAAATAAGTTTTGGCGCTAGTCTGCAAGGAGATCCTGATTTTTTATAGAAGTATTCGTCTTATAATATATATTACATTTCAAATTAATGTCTGTAGTATTACCAATGATGGAGAGACAAACTGATATACTTTCAAAGTTTTGTAGAGTTTGACATACGTTGGAAAATTAAATTGAATTTACATGCTTGAAGAAGTCAAGATATTTAACGGACACAACGTTTAACGAAATCACCGCAATGATTTTTCAAAATCTAACACTTTCAAAAGCAAATTTCTTTGCATTTGAAACTATAAGCATTTCATAAGCAATCAGGTGAAAACACGTTAGGTCTTAAAAGGCCTTTCGTCATCCGAATTGAAGTAAATTTTCTCTGTCACTCACAATATACACGATTGTATGAATGAATGCAAGTTATTCGATGGTGAAATCACCGAAATAGTATTTTTGGTATTCTGAAAATTTTAATGGCCACCATTTCTAAAACCGAGCCCCTGATATTGTTTTCTACGAACCAGTCTAAGGTAATCGTTTGAAGAATAAGTGTACTGTGTTTCATTAAGATCCCTAAGAATAGCGTATTAGAATTGAATAGAATAGCGTGTATCTATACGTGTTCCTGACATCGTTGTTGAAAGTTCGTAGGCACAGTTTCAATTTACGTATTTTCGGGACGTGTGCTGATATTATACGAATTATATGCCGTCATATTTTAAAAGTTGCTGTCGTATCCCTCTGATGTATTCCTCGCAATCTTCTTTTAGATTGCGCTGGGATGTTAAAATGACGCTGGCCAGTGTATGTTGAGGGCTGTTGACGAACGCGACGGCAGCGACCGGGGCCGACATCTTAAAGTGTCCCCGAGGCGCGGGGCGTGTGGCATAATAAAACCGATCGTCCAATTCGCCCGCGGCCAGAATCGAATCCGCTATCCCGTTGTACGAAGGCAACGCACTTATCCACTGAGCTATCGCCGCCCGCATTTCCACCTTGACAATAGAGCGATAGAATCGTATGCGCGCGTGACGCGTTAGGTATCTTTTCGCGTTCCTTTTTTGTAGAAATCACAGAGGGACGTGATTCTCGTGTGATATCCATATACTTATTGAACGCACAAAGTCAATAAAAATGGAACCCTGTCCCATTCTATAGTGCACGCGGTTCGCGAATGTTAAACGAATTGGCGAGCAATGGAATCAGTCCGTTGTGAGACAAACAGGAATAACAGTAAAATTTCAGTTCATCTACGGAACTCCTACGAATTAATCGTTCCACGTAACAAAGTAATTATTTAACGGAGACAAAGTAATTATTTAACCTAACGGAGGTATCATTTAACGTGACAAAGGAAACTTAACGGAAATCGCTGGTGGTGTACTTATTTATATATACGTTCACACATAAGAAATTCCATTAGAATGAGATTTTTAACTTAAAACGGTGCGACGAAGTCAAAAGGTCTGACTCTATTTCTGTAATTACCAGTTAAGTATTTGTTGGAGTACGTAAGGTTCTAGACTTAGTAATATAAATTATCAAAACCCAGGTGATGGTTGAACGGCACAACTATATTGATGGTCCATCAACGCTAAAGGCGAATATTAAAAATATGCGATATACGCAGCTGCTAAGCGGAACATAGATTTTTATTTATAGTTTTATCAATTTTATTGTTCGTTTCGGCGTATTTTAATACGTATTTTAATGTTTATCTTATAACAAGGTGTTTACAGTTTAGTTTATGTCACTTATAACACAGCTTTGAAAGACATCGCCGTGAACTCAACATGGCGGTAGGGATATTGATGACAAAATGATGTAAATAGTTCATAACGGAATGACAAAGCGAAGAAATATTTCCGAAGCTGAAGGCGGGTTCAATTCAATTAATGTTCTCTTCCTAAAGCACCTTACTTCACTTCTAGATTGACATCAAGTCAAATTAAGTTCCAACTCAAAATAATAATTGTAGATAGTCAAAATGCGTTTAAAAAATTGAGCTGTGATAACGCATGTGTATTTGCTCGTAAAGCATCAAACTTCGTTACCAGGAAAGTTCGCCTGTTTAAGAGTACGCCGCAGAGCCCGCAACTCTTTGAGTTTATTTATCTTTGAGTCGATGACGAACACCACACGTTTGATTACAACGCACTCTGTCCTTTAGTTCACAAACCATCCCTCGCCCCGCCCCGTCTGCCGCCCTCTGCGGTATTCCGTCTCGCGAATAGGTTTTCATAAGCCTACTTGAGTATAAAAATAGGTTCCGATTTTACTAACCAGCTAACAATACGACGTACAAACAACATATATAAAAATATTTGTTAAAATGTGCAAAAACATCATGTCAATTAAATGGGAAAAGTATCGTTGTTTACGCAGGGTAAAAAGGTATAGTAAATATTTTTTCTTTTTTCTAGAATTGTTTTTAGGAAAAACGATACGCAAGTGAAAATAGCCAACTTGGTTAATAACGGACACCATAATATATATATTATGTTATATTATCTACAGTATAGAATTAAAGATTCTATATCTTTAATAAGTTATTCAAGATCAGTGTGGAATTTAAATTTGATCGATTTTTAAGTATTACAGAGGAAATATAATATATATGTTTTATATATATATATATATATATATATATATAAATTTAGATGTAAAACATCCTAGTATAGAATGAACATGAGAGCATGAGGACTAGCTTCGATTGAAGAATGTAATAATCGCCTCACCAAAGACGAACGACAGCTGCCGTATTTATTATAAGTAATTAATGATCATTGGTAATGTTAAAAAATTTTTAATGCTTTCAACAAAACAATGTATGGCAATATTTTTAAACTATTTTTAGGTATAAAGTTATAAATGTCATAAAATTTATAAATAAAACAAATTCATTAATGAAGTAAAACCAATTATTGTTTTGTTTAAATTTTGTGTGGCTACAAAAACAATTGAAAACTAATTTTAGCTCCTAAAAATCGGTATTTTTAAGCTATGTACTTGATACTGAGAATTTTCCTAATGTTCTCTTTGCTTTTATTATTGCACAACAAGTAGCGGTTTAATATTTATTCAAAGCTAGTCAGTTAAATATGTATTATAACTGTATATTTATATAAATTTTTTGATAAAAATAAGAGTTCTGCTATAATACTCGAAAAACGATCAAATTTACGGTAATTTCCGTGTCGACTTCGAATAACGTTTGGATTTATCAAAATAACATTGACATTTCTGTAGAGCCCTTAATTTTATACAAAAAAATACATAGAGATTTTTGTATGACGTCTTGTTAGCGAGTTAGCAGAATCGTAACGAAGAAGATGCGGACTATTTTAATATCTTATGAGCTAATATTTTAACAAGCGTCTTTTAGGTATACTTAAACGAAGATTTTAAGTCTGTTTGTGTTGCATCACCCTTATTATATATTACATGTGTGTGTGTGTGTGTGTGTGTGTGTGTGTGTGTGTGTGTGCGTGCGTGCGTGCGTGTGCGTGTGCGTGCGTGCGTGTGTCTTTGTTGGTCTCTGCAGACGCTGTTCTGCCCTTTCTTCTGGTGACCCATGCTGGTGTAGTTGCGAGCATTAATTCCCGCAGCTCCACCAGCATAGATATACTCGTAGATGAATTTCCTTTATCTTTGTATCGATCGATGTCTATAACAATCTCGGTCTCGTCTCGTTCGTATTCCGTCTCGGTCACACTTTTGATTCTAGTCCCGACTCTACACTCAATTTCGACCACAGTCCCGCTATCGATTCTCATTTTCGTCTTGTTCTCTTTTCCGCTCCCCGTTTTTTTCATTATGTCCGTCCGTCCATTCATCCGTATGTCACAGGCATTTTATTCAAAACTACAAGACGTATATTGATAAAATTTTAGTATTGGTGTCTTGTATAAGCCGTTACTTAGTTTGGTAGGTAAATAACAAAATAAATATTGGTAAAGGGCACTCGACATATGTAATGGAAGCTGAAAAATTTTTTGGAAATGTCAACTATTGGCACATATTTTGTCAGTTCTTTTTAGTACACTTTGTTTCTACGCAATTTTTTGATTCATTGAATACTTTTGGAAATAATCGCTCCGAAAATGGCATAAATTGTGTCCATTTTCTAAGCCATACGTTTAAAAATATGAATAAAATTGCAAAGATAACATTTAATAAATAATTTCAAAGAAAATTACTTTGAAGATCATCGGATATACCATTTTTAGTTATTTCCGAAAACTTGTGCTTCTCAACAAAAGAACGTAAGTGCCATGAAGATACGCTCTTTGCTGATGCACTTTAATTTACTCTAGTTTCCGAGTAGTAGTTATAGACGACTAAAGTACTTATACTTCTGTGCTGAAAACATGGGAAAAAGTGTTACAACGTATTTTTTTCATATATAGTGCATTTCTTTGTATAACAGCTCCGGAACCCTACAGTGAGCGTGGTCCGACATGCTCTTAGCCGGTTTTTCTTATAACCAGTCGTACTTCCGATTTAAGTGATACCGGGGATAACCAATCATCATTCGTAATTGTTCAATTTTTTCTTACAATTTTCCAACATCATGACGTACAAAAACAAAAAAATTAATTATTGTACGAACCTTCCAAACCAATGGAATGTTGTTAAAATTTTTTCAAATTTTCGAGTTTCCAAATTTTCCGGCTAATACCTTTATCGATAACCTTATCCAGAGTATTAAGGACATTTAAATAATAAATCAGCCAAATCGGTCCAGCCGTTTTCAAAGGACGCGCTTACCAACGTACAACATATATATATACCTACTGTTAATTTATACTTCAATGTTCTAAAATTACATCATTAGAAAATCGAAAAGTATTTTCCCTTATATAATTTTTATATTTACTTCTTTTATTTAATCCATTGCTTGTTATTTTTATTGGAAAATATTACGTTATTTCACTAGAAGTGTAGGCTAATGAATCGCCGACCCGTTATGTGGTAACGGGCAGTCTGCAAAGGCGTGAAATGTTATCTAGTCTAGAAAAGCTAATGTTGGGCGGACACAAAAAAATAGGACTAAAATGCTACACCTGTTATGGCATTCGAATCATCGGTCTAGATGATGCGAATTATCTCATTAAGCCACCAACAAAGGATAGCTCGTGGTTGATTAGGCGCGCTGGCGTGTTACGGTGCCAACTTCTATACGAACAAGCTTGTTGATGTTTTATATGAGGTGACGCCAAAACAATTTTTTACTGTCTGTTGAGCTGAGAAACGTTGTCGACTGATAAACTATATTTAAAGCAATATGTCAAATGACTGATATGTACGTGTTTTATTTATTGTGATATCATCGTCATAACAAATTGTCTGAGACGATGCCAAAACAATTTTTACTGTCTGTCGAGCTGCGAAATGTTGTTGACTAATAAACTTCAATTCATTTCAATTGTGCAACAGTCAACTTTTAATTGCGACATAAATATTTTGAAATAATTTTTCCACTGGTGTTAGGTGTGCCGAAAGAAATACTGTTAAAGTTATTACATAGTCAGCATAGTTGAGATGTGATACCCTTGTAGAATGTGCGGAACATTTTAAGAAGTGGATCTAGAGTGGAAGTAATGACGTGGGAGAAAGAAGTTTGAAAGAAAATGTAATGACCAGAGTAGAAAAACGTATTATGAGGCGGTTTAGCCAATTGGAAACGATGAAAGAAAGTATGCTGGCAAAATAATTCTATAGAGCGATTATGTGTGTTGGAATTTGGGCAAAGAACATTCTAATAATCTTATGTTGATGAAAATGGTGAGATTAAAAAAAAAAACAAACAAAATTTTAAGAATTCTAAACTGATTATTTTGCATGTACTTAATGTATGTACATTATGATAAATATCATTGGAGCTAGAGACATATAAACTTCTAACTTTTTAGAACAAAACTCATGGTCTCTGCCTACCTCTCTGGAAAATGGACGTGATCATATGCTATGACCTCTATGGTTATTGCATGTTGCGTCAGTTTACTTTGTGTCGATATCAATAGTTTTATGTTTGAAATTCTATAATTCAACCAAATAGTTCTATATGAATAAACGAATGAAAAGTTATTGTCGAGGATAGTCGGCAATTTCCTGCGGCGCGCGGCGTTTGCGGGGCGTCAACAACGGAAATTGAGAGCTGAAGCTGAAAATCGATTATAAAATCGCTCTGAAATTGAATTAGAACCGCATCCGACCCACAGTGTAGGGAATAATTGTATTATAATCCATTGATGTCGAACGTTCTCACAGAGAGTATGGTAACTGTTAACAATTTGGTGGGCATCGAACTTCTGAATTGAAAAACTTACATAGATTTTCATGTAATTAGAATACCGCACATTTTGGATTGACTTCAATTACATTGAATTGGATTGGCCTTCTATAGCGAGATGTTAATATTGAACACAATTAAAAGTAAAACTGTTCTATATTACAATGAAAAAAAATCTAAAGGTTGGACGACCTGGCAGGTCGTCCCTAAAATTCTCACTGTGATATTTTTGATGTGCTATGGAACTCTATTAATTGAAAATATGGTTGTCTTTGGCTTTTAGGTTTTATGAATTTTGGGCTTTATGAGCTCAAAAATTCGGTAAACATCTGTCCCTGCAGGTCACTTCTAAAACTTGTCTACTTTAGAGCTTAAAGCGTTAAAAAACTTTAAACAGCCGTAAATTTTTATGCTTTTTCGAACTTTCTGAAATGAAAAATATATTACATTTTAAGCTCTTCGAGTTCAAAGATCTAAATTTATTAAAAAGAAAATGATTATTTACTTTATCGACTACGATATCATTAGAAAAAGATGACCGAGTACCAAACTGTAGGGAACAATAATGAATTTCTCATTCTAGCAACATTGTATTCAAAAAACTTTGTTCATACCTACTTTCAATACAAGCACCATTAAAAGGGCGGTCGCACGTGCAACTTTTCAAGTGTTTGTAAGACTGTTCAGCTATTATTTAAATAATAATAATTCATTACACAAAGTGGCTTCATTTAACGCCTCACGTAACACTCAAAACTAGGAATATAGTCCACTAAGAAACAGACTCATCATCATCATCATCGCTCAACCTTCAGCCAGTCGCAATGACTGAAAGGGACAAGTCCCGATACACCGAAGGGAGCGTAAATATCGGGGAGTGTAGGTTCTAGCTTGAATTAGAAGTGACGGGAATGTAGAGCCAGCCGGTATTCGTGCAACCTTTAGCCAGAAACTGGATTCGGATAGGTAATAGATACTATAGTGTGTCAATAAATATAGTGGGGAAGGTATGTTCCTTTTGTTTCTCTTCGTTCTTCGTTTCCTTTGCTTGGTGCAGGCTTTGACGTCCATTTCTGAGAGTTAGAACAGTTCATCTGCAGTCTTTCTAATTTCTACTGTAGTCTGTGCTAATGTCGTTTATTCTTCTTAGTTCCTGTTGTAAAACTACTGTCTTGTTATGCGAATCTCTCAAGTGCGAATAACTTTCTATTGTAGAAGAACTAAAGCAGAGTTGAGTAGATGGTGTTGAGCTCTTAAACAAATCCTTTCTGGATTTTTCTTCAGTCGATTTTTCATTGTTTATGTTCTCAGCTTGGTGAAGAAGTTTTAGCGACCGTTAAGAACTTGACAAATGTCATCGACAGCCTTTTAAGTTTCCGCTTTGCTCTGTACTATAATCGCCTTTTCTTCTTGGTTCCTGTTGTAATAGCTCGGTCTACCCAAGGCTCTGATGTGTAACTAGGACGTCTAATTTTTCTTTCTGTTGTAGTAGATCTTAAGGCGGTGCTCATTAGATGATGTCGAGCATTTGTTTTGAAAGAAATCCTAATTTCCCAATTTCCTTCTTCTTTCAATCTTTTATTCTTATTTTTCTCCCTTTAAAGCAATATCTATTAGCTGGTGTTGAACTCTTCTTAAAAGAAAACCTTTCTAATTCTTATCTTCCTTTAATCTTTCTTTCTTTATTTCCTTTGCGTGGTGTAGGTTTTCAGTGTCCATTTCTACTAGTTGATAAGTTCATCCATAGCTTTTTAGTCGTTTTTGCTCTGTGCTAATGTGGTCCATTCATTATGGTCCCTGTTGTAAGGAATAGTTCATATCTTGTTTAAGCGTGTCTCCCGAGTACAATTAGCTTATTGTTGCATAAATCTTAAAGAGAAGTTAAGTAGTGTCAAGCTCTTCTTAAAATAAATCCTCCTTTCTTAATTAATTTCTTTCGTCAACTCTGCGTTCTTCACTCCGTGCAAGGTTTTCAATATCCATCTGAAATCGATGAAGTTCATCAATAGGAATTTTAATTTCTAATTCACTCTAATCTAATGCGATCCGTTCTTCTTTGTTCCTGTTGTGATAGATGATGCTGTTTACACTAGTCGCCCATGTGTAACTAGGGAATCCGACTTCTCTTTCTATTGTGGTAAGTATTGAGATGGTGTTAAGTAGATGGTGTCCGCTCGTCTAAAAAAGAAAAACTCCTTTTTTATTTATTTTTTCGTTTTCTCTTTCATTTTTCATATTTTTCGCTTGGAGCAATTCTTCAGTGACACTTTTTGAGAGTTGATGAGGTCCATCACCAGCCTTTCTAATGTCTGATTTTCTGATCTAATGCAGTCCATTCTTCTTTTTTTTTTCACATTGAAATGGCTCATGTCTTTTCTACACGAGTCTACTATGTAAAACTAGGGCATCTACTCGTCCACAGTCAGTCGAGCGATGATTAACAGCGCCCGTACGCCAAGTCTCAAGTCTGTGCCGTTCTTCGTCGAAGAGTTCCACATGCGCGGAAACCAGCGCCGCTGCACCGTTTTCTCGTTCACGGTCAGTCGAGCGATGATTAGCAGCGCCCGTACGCCAAGTCTCAAGTCTGTGCTGTTCTTCGTCGAAGAGTTCCACATGCGGGAAACCAGCGCCGCTGCACCGTTTTCGTTCACGGTCAATCGAGCGATGATTAGCAGCGCCCGTACGCAGTCTCAGTCTGTGCCGCTCTTCGTCGAAGAGTTCCACATGCGGAAACCTGCGCCGCTGCACTTTTCTCGTTCACGGTCAATCGAGCGATGATTAGCAGCGCCCGTACGCCAAGTCTCAAGTCTGTGCCGTTCTTCGTCGAAGAGTTCCACAAACAGACTCAAACATTAATCGATCAAGATGTTTATTAGTTATTTTGAAAACTCTGTTTTCAAGTTGCTCGTTAACGATATCTCTGGACTGGACCGACTGATTTTGATGATTGACGTCGTGTTTTATGGGTACGGCCGGTTAAATTTGGTATTTATGAGTAGCTTAGTCTGAAAATATCATAAAAAACGCTTTTAAATTTTTTAAAATTTTTCTCCAACGATATCTTTTCAACCAATCGATATTGCCGCAAGTTACGGAAAAATCGACATTTTACGTAACTTGTGGCAATCAATGTATCTCTTTGAGAAACGCTTTAATTATTTATTTATTTTTCTCAAAGTATACAAAACAGATCACAACCATTATGAATTGTATGGAAAGATATTATACATATACAATTTGATCTAGACCGTAATCCTTAAATATGTATACATAACATGCTTAGAATGAAGGTATGCGTATCAAAATAAACTAAATAACAGGAAGAGAGGACAAAATTTTACATAACAAATGAAATGAAATTAAAAGAAAAACAAATAATCCACATTACCGAAACAAGATATCGTATAATACGTTTGAAAGCAGTATATATGCTATCGAAAACATCGACATTTGCACCCGAGTCATCGTCTGCGATAAAATAGATCTATTTGCTTACGACGTGTTTCTAGTGATTGTAATTCTTTAATATAGAGCATCTTAGACGGTATTCACTGAACGAGCGGCCAAGATTCTGACGAGACGAGAAAAGTCGAGATTTTGGTACACTGTACACTTTTAATGTACTTGATATGAGTATTGTTGTGAGAGGACTCTAATATTTATTCCCAAAATACTTCTAACAATATATACTGAGATACTTCTTCAGTTTCATTGAAGACTTGATGAATTCAAGCAGCTTATAAGCTGCTTGGATTCTAATAATTATTAGTCTTTTTAACAGTGTAATGACAATGTGACCTCAATGTATCCTTATCATAATACCAAGATTCTTAATTACAAATTTGCGTTATTATATAGAATCTAAATGTTTACAATTTATAAATGATTTTAATGATTTTTGAGGAAAGGAAATTATAAAGCACTAGCTAATATTGATTACCATTTTATTCGTTGAGCATCACGCATATAGCACATCCAAATCTTTTTGAAGACCAGTACAATGTTGATATTCCGAACAGAAGCAAATATCTTAAGATCGTCAGCGTATAAAAGACAAGTCATTAACGAGGTCATTAATAAATATAATAAGGAGCAGAGAGCCCAAGTATTAGCCTTGAGAAACTCCAGAAGTCACAAGAATTGGCGCTGAAGTAGTACATTTGATAACAACTATTTGGCTCTTATTATTAAGATAAGAACAAACCCGTCTATATAAACTACCATAAATGCCGTAAAATAATAATTTATTACACAATAATGAGTGATTAACTTATACACGCCCTCACATTTACACGCACGCACGCAGGCACGCGCGCAAACACTCATACACACACGCACGCATTCTTGCGCACAGAAACATATATATACATACAGCATGCAAACATCGTGTGAAAAATGATCAAAATGGATTCGTAAGACCCCAAAAAGTCAATCTGATGAAAATCTGGTTTTTGAAAATCGGACTAGAAATAGTCAAATTTCTTATCAATTTATGAAATTTTAATAACTGTCACACAGGCGTGAATAACGGGCACAAAAGCAAGATTCTGTTTTTTCATTCATTAAATTACAAAGATATTATAAACACATTACATTAAGCCTGAGCTCAAATTAGCAGAAATTAACATTCCCGATCTCTCCCTCTTATATTCGTAACTTTGAGGATAAAGTATGTGCTTATTAATTTACGGATCGGAATAATTCATTCAAAGGACATCGTATTAACGTCGAGCCGAGGATGAGGATAATTATCTTTATTAAAATGTTTCGGTTCTCGACTCCGACATCACGTTTTCTGCGGCTTAATTCGCTTGCGGTCTAGCCGTGTGGGTGTGCAGGTTAGCTAATTTGTTCGCTTGTGATTCCTAGCGGATAGATCTAGGATTACATTAGCTCTCTAGTTTTGGTAGCTCATTCAAGTTTGATTTCAGGATAGTCCTTAATTATGCTTCTGTGCAAAATGAACCTTAACTGACTAAAATATTTGGTTTGCTGTCAGGTTCTCGGCTAATGCCTACGCTCTCTCATTATTTTTTTATTTCGTATTGAGGAGTTTAGAATTTAAGGCGTCCTTAACCTGGTCTAACAGCTGTTGTCATCGATGCTACGAAAATGTTAGAAACCGACAATTTATTGGGATCTCCGAAACATAGAACGAATGGCATAATTCGACCTTAATCAATGTTTAATTATTCAATTTACCCGTTGTCAAAATTGGAATGCGGTTATTTTTGGTTCAAAGGCAAAGCTCTTAATCACTCGCCGCCCCCGCTTTTCGTATGTACAGTTTAAATTATAACAACACTTTAAACTCAAGCTTTGATGTGTATATTAAGCAATTTTCTAGGGCGTCCTTATTAGCATATTATAAGGTTGATTAGGCTTAGTTTTAGTAGTTAAAAACGACGTAGTGAATGTTGACAATACAAATCTACTCTTTTGGAGTTCCTGTGTTTTATACATAGAGTACGAAATTTGTACATATTACACAGTACTTATTGCACAGAGTTGAGCTTTCAAACATACAAGTAATATTACAAGTATTAGTTGATTTTATGAGCTATTCTCCATGGTCGTAATCCTCAGTTATTTTTTTTAATTTTACAAATTCATTTGAATGCAAAATTTTACAAAAATTTTCAGTATCGTATCTCAAATTTTTCATAATTTTTTTATATTCTGTTTCTAAGAACCTGGACCTTTCTCAACAGATATATCGAAATATACATAAAAATATTTCAACTATAAATCTGCAAAACAATGCCACCATCTTAATAGGTAAATTACGTTGTGTTGCGGATAGATTAGAGCTATGTCATTATCGTGGATGTCAAAAGTAATAATGCCAAAGAAAGGAAGGAGTTATGGCTCAGGAACGAAAACATAATTTAACACAATGACAATATAGGCAAAGTCTTACACAATCGTTAGTTTTATTATACAATGCAAGTGCACATGTGATATATAAAATCCATTTCATAAAACAAAATTAATTTGGTAGTGCCACTTTGAAGTATCACTAAATTGTTATGATAGTATCTCATCTACGACCGTATATGTTTTATTTTCTAAATAAGAGCGAACTATTTTTAATGTTCTGTATCTTCTAGAAAAACAGGAACCTTTATAGGATCACTTAGTTATCCACCATCTGTCCGTCAATTTGTAAAGATTCTTTTTCTCAAGTTCGCGTGGAGGTGTTAAGTTAAAATGAATACTAAACACTTAGATTTTGCGCTCCTTGGATTTAAAAAAATCAAGGTTCTGAGCCAATGTGATAAAATAAGGACAAAATATGATCATTCATGCCTCATATTTTGAAACACACAAGAAGTTAAAACCTATAGAATACTTTCCCTTGACCTAGAACTATGAAATTTGGCAAATCGAAAGGTCTTACAGCACAAAAGAAAAATATGAAAATCCTTAATCTGTAGTTAGATCACATGAAAAATATTTTTTGGTCATTACTGACATTGACTTGCAATCGAAGTATGGACCCTGACTTAGACCAATGCACAGCGTAACATTTACTAAATTGTCACTATTAAAATTTATGCTTTTCAATAATTCGGACATTTCTAAAAAAAATATGAAAATTTTTTTGGAAAAAAAGAAAGCAAAAGTTTCGGAATCGTTGACAGCAATAACTCGACAGTATCGGTATCGGAAAACAGACAGAAATCATCGGCACTTGTGATGGATGAAATACCTAGATACATAATTATGTTTGTGCGGAACCCTTAGCGTGCGAGTGCTATTCGCCTTTGTCCGGTTTTTTTTTATAACTAATATATCTTCAAATATAAATGATGACAAGTATTTATTGAAGGTAATCTATCTGTCTGTTTACGGCATTTTTAAATGTATTTCTAAATAGGTAAATGATCATCTAACACAAAATAATAATCTAATACAAACAAGCGAATCACAACGGAGCGTGGCCTTTCATTAGCGCCAATCCGACTAATTAGTCGGTATCAAGTGGTAATAGCTTCGACGTTTCAAATGCCAACTCTATAACAATTATGTGTCTCGATGGGTTGTATTAGGCTGTTCGGTTGTGATTTGGTCAATAAAAAGTGAAGGAAATGGGAGGTTGTCGTTACATAATTTTTATGATCACAATTCGGTGATCCTCAAAGTGATTACTGGGCGAAGAGAGATAAGAATAACAGTCATGAAATGGAATATAAACGTTGAAGGGCAAATACTTCTGTGTCCGAGTCGTTTGAAAGATTAATATTTAATACGAAAAGTGATACTAATTTCGTTCGAAAGGGTTCATGATAAAATAATACTTATTTTATTATTGTAAACTCAAGCCTTATTTTCAAAAGGGTAGACAGAGACCATAGATTTCCACATGCACCGAAGTGGACCTCTGTATACTGACTCTTGCGACGACAAGGTTTGCCGCTCACGCTTAGTCACCCGGAGGGACGAAACACTTACTAAAATAATTAGTTGGCGGACAATCGGTTTTGTAACAATCAATGGATTTACACCATTCTGACAATACTGGCAGGGAATTATTTAATGCGTTGTTAATGATCATGTTAAGTTGTAAGTTTACCATTTTTCTTTTGTTGCAGATCGAACAAATTGGATTAGGTGACTTGCCTGAAACAGGTGTTGCGCTATAGGTACGTATCATGTTCTAAAAGATATGGAGGTTTTAGTCACCAGACCGTATTCACGTTAAACGAACGACGACGAATTATTCATGAAATATCAATATTTGCAGTATAAACGTTGTTAATTATAATTTATGTACTTATCCTGGTATACTTCATTGTTTTATTTCAATTTACAAGTGATCATCAGAGACATCTTCGACGGTGAGACATTGACTTTACATGTTGAACCCATAGACATAGTAATATAAATATTATGTTATTATATCTTTTTGTGGTTTCCCCATTTAAGTTTTTTTTTCGTTCACTTAAAAGTTAACTTTCAAACAGCCGACTTCCATTTATCGCTCTGCGTTTACGTTTACGTCCGACTACAATTATTATAGATCAATCTATCTACTACGCCCATCAGCAAAATTGTTTGTAGGTGGTTTTAGGTTATTTTTTTAATGAAATCCTCCATTAATTTTCTTTTAGCTAGTTTGCAATATTCTCATTTCTATTCTTTTAATAAACAGGAAGTAAAAACGCCATGTAATGTGAAATTTCTCCAAGTTTCCCGTCGACACAGTTAAACACGGGGCGGCACGGTACGTCCACTCCCGGACCGAGACGTCTGACGGAGCAAAAGAGTCGTTTACATTGCGCGTTTATTATCGGCGCGGTGCCGTCGTTAACGGAGCCGACGAGCCGGGAGGCGCCGTCGTCGGCCGACTGATGCCGGCGAACGCGCCTTTACGTCGCGAACGACGCGTACTTCTCGGTTAGCAGCGAGTTTTTTCGTACGCGGCTCGGTGGAACGTGGATCTTTCTCAGTTTTTTTTTTCTCCTCTTCCTTACGCCTACGAAGAAGCCGATGGTGAAACGGTGTCATATTTTCTGTTAAAAACGGGGATAAACGGTCCGGTGTGACCTCGTCGATTTTTATGTCTGCGCCTAAATAGGAAACGTGCACGTGCTTAGATTTTAGTATTCGATTGAAAATTATGTACCGAATCCTTATGAGAAATCTTCGTTAAATTTCAAGGCATACATGTGATATGTATACATAACGACGCTTGCAATTTCAAATTGTGACGAAAATCCAATTTTATTCAACTTTATCTAAAATGTTTTGTCGGGTCTACTGACTACCCTATCACTGAAAATCCATAACCAAATTACCACAATCTTTTTATTTCGGAGTGAAGGGGTTGGACCTTAAGACCATCGTGATAGGTCAGCGAAGGTTGGGGGCTGCTGACGACTGTCGTCACCGATGGGAACCTGGTCCCCATGGTTTGAAACCGAAAACTTAAATTGTTCTCCTAGGTATGGAACAAAAGGTTTGATTTGACTGGAATTAAAATCGAATGTATCAGTTTATTCGTAGTTACAAAGAGTTTGAAATGGGTATCTTTCAACAAGGGGATGAGTTGCTCACAACTCGCCCGACATCGCTGAAAATATTCTGAACTATTTAGTGTAATAATGAAAACTTATCTAATATTCAGGCTAAAACAACTAAAATAACATACAGCTAATAGGCGAGTACAGAGCTAAAACCTTGTTACATTTACTTAAGATTTTCTCGTGATTGTATGATTATTTTATGGACTTGTTTCACGGTTAGTCAGCAAAGCGTTAATTAGTTACGAATCGGTTATTTTAACTTGTCAAGTTAAGTTACAAGCGACGTATAAGTTCCACCGAGACTTAAAAATTAAATTTACTTTTACATAATTAATTGACAGGTTTATTGAATAGTACGTAGATCTTACAGAATTTTTGGAATTGGGTATTTGAAATAAAGAAATCAATTACGGTTATATAAGTGTTTAGTAGTACGTTAGCTTTTAGTTTGTGCACACTGTCATTTGTGTTTTTGATGTGACATCGTTTTGAAAATTTTGTGACAGTATAATCTAAGAAAATTCATGTCACGATTTTTACCATTTTCAATGTGGTTTAAGTCAACAAGAAACTTGCCTAAGATTTCATTTCATGTCACGATTTTTGCGATTTTGACCATGATTTAAGTCAACAAGAAACTTGCCTAAAATTTCATTTCACGTCACGATTTTTCGCCATTTTCACTGTGGTTTAAGCCAAGAAAGTTGCCAAAAAAATTTTGGCAGTTGGTGATGAAGCTCTATCTCGTAGCTACATGCATTCTTGGTACAGTGAATTCAGACGTGGACGTGATCACCTCTTTGACGATTTACGTGATGGTCGGCCGACGTAAACGAAGTTACGAGACGAGTTAGAGTTAGAGTAAAAAATACGAAAAGACAAAACTAATATTGATACTGTGCGACAACTACTTGAAAATGATAAAAATTACTTGTAAGCAAAATCCTAAGTGCTAAAGATTTTGTATGTACATCAGAAGGTACGTAAGCTTTTTACTCGATGAATAAATTATTCTACGAGATCACTGTAGACATCCCTTGGAAAGACTGGATCGACTATTTTCTACAACAGTTCCAAAGAATGCGAAAGTACGTAAACAGTGAGGGAATATACCCTCGTGAATGATAAATAGATCATAAATGTAATATGTGGTCTAATTAAAAAGATTTCACTAATTTTCAGTATCGCGCACATACTAAAAATAATGACGTATGACAATTAATTTGTTATGATTAGTACTGAGTGTATATTGTCAAAAACAATAGCAATGTTAGCAGACTATGTCTTGAAACTAAATTTAAGATATTTCATTGTAAATTATAATAAACAGAAAATAACATATTTATTTAAGAAGGATGGATATTTATGTATCTGGTAATGATCGACGAAAAAAACTATTACAATTAGTTATGTAGTATGGTACCTAATATTTTACACATACTGTAATTGAACATCAATAAAATCGCATTCTTCATGATTTTGTTTTCTGAAATAAAAGTAATTTTTAAGTTTACTATATGGCAGGTGCCCAATTCTCAAAAAAAAAATGGCGCTAACTTGCCAATGATTGTTAGAAAACGTGCAAGAAGTACAAATTTTACGAAGACTACAAACCTAGTCGATAAATTTTAACACTCTTCAAACTCATTTTGTATCAAGTCCGAGATTACAATTTCGAATTATCTTATTGAAAATTAAACAATACAGATATTGGCAACAGAGAATTATATACAGTTAACAGCAATATGTATTAGATGTAGATGATATGAGCTTTGGCTACAGAATCCATTCTAGCTACTTTCTAAGTAGCCCGGATGAATGACATATCTATGTGGCCATATGGGGTTCATATATCCCAACTTAATCATTCGTACATAAAACATACGTTTGTTTTCACATATAGAGTGCCCATATGGTGCCAATATTCTCCCTAATGGGTCCCATACAACACACAGAAGTTTTCACTTCTTGGAATATTAGCCGTAAAATTTAAAAGCATCATGTCGGAAAGAAAATTTCTGCGTGTTGTTGATCAAAATTCTTCTGTACAGTAAAACTGAACAAAACTATATAACGTTCTAAATACGCTATATTCATATGTAGCATTATAGCATACATATTAAAAATAAATAACTCTTTCTTTAAATGTTTTAAAATGAGTTAGTTCACTTTTCTAATCCAGAAAAAGAGTTGAGGAGGGTGATAAGGGTTGGAAGAAAAAATGGAAGATAAGAGAGAGCGAGAGAGAGGGAGTGGGGAGAACGAGAGAGAGAAATAATTAGTGTGAGGTTAAAAGAAAGAAAACACTGTTACGAAGAAAGAGGAACAGAGAGAGTGAAAAGGAAGAGGGTTTGAAATTGGGCGTAAGATTAAGACTGAGATTGGTGGTGGGATCAGGATTAGGTTCAGCTTTGAAGTTTTAATGAAGATCAAAATCTCAAATAAGATTCGCTATGTATCCGAGCGAGCTTGCAAGCATAAACTAGTTTTTATATAAACGACCTTGCGTCTTCGAGGATTGCAAGGAGCCACCTTTATTCACACTCAACTAAGTAGGATTTACGTCTGCAAAGAAACGACTGCCGTTATATTTTTTTCCAATCGACGGAACTATCAAAGTTTAACGTACCGTATAATCCAGGATGGACCTCGATTCAAAGAAAGGCTCTGGAACGGTAAAACTTGGCTAATTATGAGGCCTAGATTAGCGGGCTTTGAATGTGAAGCGCGCGTAAAAGCTTATCCTGTTCGTGGGCCGAATGGCTTTTGAAGTAAACAGGCGGGCGGCGCCCGCCGTGAGGTCGTGCTTTTCATTAGTCCCCTGTTGGCGGGGATCCTTTGTTTCGCGCGGATGGTGTGGTTTTTTGTCTATTCTAGCGGTCGTAGCTGGCAGGATAATTCGCCCTGAAAATTCGCGTCGATTGTTCGGCGAAATTAGCTATAGATTCGTCGAGAATGCATCATCTTTGTATTTCTGTTTTGTATAACATTTTTCCATAATTCGCCTTTCTGAAACAAATATTAGTCTATGCCTTCTTTGAGCTGAA